>RJWJ010030434.1:0-19916 GCA_004363605.1 Indri indri | reverse complement strand
CACAGTGGAATACTATTCAGCCTGAAAAAAGGAATCCTGTCATTTGTTAAAACATGGTTGAACCTGGAGGACATTGTGCTAAGTGAAATAAACAAGGCACAGAAAGACAAATAACGAACGATCTCATCACAAGTGGAACCTAAAAATGTTAAACTCATAGAATCAGATAGTAAAATGATGGTAGCATGGGATGCAGTGTAGGGAGGGAAAGAAGAGATCAAGGGTACAAAGTTTCAATCAGACAGGATGAATAAATTGTAGAAACCCTATTGTACTGCATAGCGAGTATAGCTAATAATAATGTATATTTGAAAATTACAAAAAAAGTAGATCTTAAATATTCTCACTATACTCAAAGAATAACTATGTGAGGTGATGGATATGTCAATTAACTTGGTTGTGGTAATCTTTTCACAATAAATACATATATCAAAACATTTCAGTATATACTGTAAATATATGCAATTTTTATTTGTTAATTATACCTCTATAAGGCTGGAAAAATGAAAAAAATAAACAAAATAGAATGCTCATACTTTAAACATGGCTGAATTCTGGGACTCCAACTGGTTATGTATTATGTGCCCCTTCCTGTGCACATTTTTAAACTGATGGAAAAATTGCATTGAGGAAAATTCCAAGTTCAAATGATACAACTGTAACTGTGAAGTAAAAACGAAAACTCTTCTCAGTTCTTTGTCTATCTCTCTATTTTATTGTTTGCCTGATTTAAATCTACAGTTACTAAGCTACTGGTGTTGAAATAAAACCCATGATTTATGGTATCACTAATTCAAGGCTACTTGGAGATTTTGCTTTTCTTATACAGTTCAGCCACTTCTTACTCAAATGTAAATATTGATTATTTAACCCTAAACACATTTGAAACTGAAGAAAAAAATTAAAAGTAATTTTTAAAAATCAAACTGCCATGAAAACTCCTTTACCCAAAATTTTGGTCCACAACTTTCATCGATTAGACAAATAAAGTTTAGCAAATAAACAGGTTTCAATATTGTGAGAAATAATTTGGATTCAGCTGTCTTTTTTAAATGAATGAATTTATATTTCTATCACATGGCTGGAGTTCCAAGGTAAAAGCTATAGGATCTTTGCCTGTTGTATATGTCTTTAGACATGTTTGCATATATATACTTGTATTGTGTTATATGTTGTGTTTACATGGTACCAAATTGGCATACAAATAAAGGAGTATTCATAACTTAAATAAATAGGCTCATATGCTTTTCAAATTCATGTGGCTTAATTAAATCTTTAATAAATAGGCTGATTAAAAATTATTGCTGAAATAAATATAGAAATGTCTTGAGAATTGTCAGAATACAATTTTGTTTGTGTTTATTGGTCAGACAGTTTTGTATCTGTCTCTGCTAGACATTTTAAGGTATCAGGGTTTGGCATGAAGTTTATAAAACTATGAAACCAGCCAAAAGCAGAATGATATTTAAGTGCTTAAAAAAAAATATGATTCATTTAATTTTATTGGTTTGATGAAAACAGTTATATATTCTGAGTTATAGATAAAATAAACATATATATAATTTTAAGGTTCTTATTTGTGTGAACAACTAATATTCTCAGGTTATAAAAGAGCTTAACAAGGAAATAAATTAAAATAATGACTAGTTTTGTCTAATATCTCAGCTCTCAAAAGTAATCTAGGCAAACTGTTAATAAATGAGTTAGGTAAATGTAAATAGGATAAATGCTTATGAAATTTTCATGTAATTTGAAATCTTAAAGTTATTTTAAGCTAAGTAATAGATACTCATTATATGTCTGGTTGAATTCTAATTAAAATTATAATAAAATATGTTTTCTAAAAAAATTACAAAATGTTTCTTACTGTGAAATACTAATATGTGACAATTAAAGATATCTTGCTTCCTAGGTTTTCACTGAAATTTATGGTTACTAAGAATAATGCGTATTATTTTATATATAAAGTGTGACTAAAGTATAAAAAAATGAAAATGCATAAAATTGTGCTGAGAAAAATATTTTTTTTAATTTAATGGTTATTTAAAGACTATTTATGTTCCATCGGTCTATGTCTCTGTTCTTGTGCGAGTACCATGCTATCATAGTTACTATAGCCTTGTAGTATAGCTTGAAGTCTGGTAAATTGATGCCTACCGATTTATTCTTTTTTCTTAAGATTGCTTTTCTATATAGGGTCTTCTCTGGTTCCATACAAAGCGTAGAATTATGTTTTTCTGGATCTGTGATAAATAATGTTGGCATTTTAATAGGGATTGTATTGAATCTATAGATTACTTTGGGTAGTATAGACATTTTACAATGTTGATTCTGCTGACACATGAGCAATGGTATGGTTTTTCCCCTTTTTATGTCCTCTGCTATTTCCTTCCTCAGTGTTTCAGAGTTCTCCCTGTAGAGGTCTTTCAAGTCGTTAGTTAAATATATTCCTAGGTATTTTATTTTTTTTTTGTTTTTGCTATTGTGAAGGGTATTGAGTCTTGATTTGGTTCTCAGTTTGACTGTTGTTGGCATATAAGAATGCTATTGATTTCTGTACATTGATTTTGTAACCTGAGACTTTGCTGAATTTGTTTATCAATTCCAGTAGTCTCATGGAAGAATCTTTGGGGTTTACTAGATATAAGATCATATCATTAGCAGAGTGATAGTTTGACCTCCTCTGCCCTCATTTGTATGCCGTTGATTTTCTTCTCTTGTCTGATTGCTCTGGCTTGGACTTCCAGCACCACGTTGAATAGCAGGAATGACAGAGGGCAACCTTGTCCAGTTCCAGTTCTAAGTGGGAATGCTTTCAACTTTTCCCCATTCAGTATGATGTTGGCAGTGGGAGATACCTCAAAGAGCAACAAGTAGGACTACCATTTGATCCAGCAATCCTATTACTAGGCATATACCCAAAAGAATAAAAGACATTCTATAAAAAAGACGTCTGCACTCGAATGTTTATAGCAGCACAATTCACAATTGCAAAGATGTGGAAACAACCCAAGTGCCCATCAATCCACGAGCGGATTAATAAAATGTGGCATATGTCTACCACGGAGTTCTACTCAGCCATGAAAAACAATGGTGATATACCACCTCTTACACTGTCCTGGCTAGAGCTGGAACCCATTCTACTAAATGAAGTATTGCAAGAATGGAAAAACAAGCACCACATGTCCTCACCATCAAATTGATTTTAACTGATCAACACTTAAATGCACATATAGTAATAATATTCACTGGGTGTTGGGCAGATGGGATGGGGGAGGAGTGGATGGGTCATACACACCTAATGGGTGTGGCACGCACTGTCTGGGTGATGGACATGCTTGAAGCTCTGACTCAGGTGGGGCAAAGGCAATATGCATAACCAAAATATTTTTACCCCCATAATATGGTGAAATAAAAAAAATTAGAAAAATATTATTTATGAAAGAAGGTAAGAAGGAATGAGTAAATAGGAGAGAGAGATGTGAAGGAATTATGGATATGAAGGCATATTTTTGTTAAGCAAGGTTAAAAAGAAAGATAAATAATTCTGTATGAGAAAGGAACTTGTATATAAATTTTTTTTCCTAAAGTAAAATGGCTATTTAAGAAAATAGGGTATAGGACAAATTAAAAATTACAGGTATGCCATAAATTGTCTATGTAAGTCATGATAAGGTCCATGAAAGAAATTTTGTATGCCATCAAGTTGACTATTATTAAAATAAAATTATTTATGTGTCTTTCTAAAGATTGAGCTTTAATATTTAAAATACATTGATATAAAACTAAAAAAGATGCTAGATTTTGTCTAGATAACTCTTATCTTTTCTTTATTAGGATTTTGATTAGTTAGGAAAACTGAACTTTAATAGGTTTAAGGTTTTTACATCCATGCAACTTTCCGTATTGCTTCTAAAGTCTTTTTATTATCACTGTAATTAATAACTATTATTTAACAATGGCATGTGATTGTATTTTAAGTGTTTTCAAACTGTTGACATCTCGGACAAGTTTCTCCAGAAATTATTTGGTAAATTGTATGAGCGGCATTGTTAAATGATAAACAATACTAGATCTTCTTTCAGTTGCGTTTATGGGTATGTTGTTGATATAAATTTTCCAAAAATTATATAAATTTATAAAAATATAATATATTATCAGTCATAATTCTAAACATTTTTTGAGACAGCGTCTTACTCTACTTCCCAGGCTGAAGCGCAGCGGTGCAATCATAGCTCACTGCAACCTCCAACTCCTAGGCTCAATTAAACCTCCTGCCTTAGCTTCCCAGCTAGCTAGGACTACAGGTTTATGACACCATGACCAGCTAATTTTTTTAAAAAGATTTTTTTAGAGGGTCTTGTTATGTTGCCCAGGCTGGTCTCAAATTCCTGACCACAAGTGATCTTCCCACTCTCAAAGTGCTGGTATTACAGGTGTGAGCCACTGCACCTGGCCCCTTAATTGTTTTGTTGAATGTTTTCTAAAATTATAGTTATATAGATATGCTATTAAAATGAGTATTCTAAAGATTATATAAAATTTATAAATGTCTGATGATCCTGATTTGATGTCATCAGTCATCATTTTAGTTATTGTAAAATGATACATATAATAGAAATAACTAAATTTCCTTGTCAATTGGAAACTTCCATCAGATTCTAATCATGGCTATCCTAAGTTTTTGTCATCCAGTTATTGTTTTAAATTCTTCTTTAAAAGCATTTGCAATCAGCTATAGTCCAAAACTGCTTTCCACAGAAGAGATTCGTTATAAGTACTCTTGAAAAGATTTCTGATAATTTCAAGAGTAATGAGCTAAATAAATATTTCCACATATCAAAACTGATATGTGAATGAAGATTGCTTATCCAACATCAAGCAGAACAAGAATCACATAGGATTGAACCAATGGAGTGCTAAAATGATTTTCTGACTTTTTTTTAGAACATTGCTGATTGATTTTATATTTTTTCCAAATTCAAGAAAGTTTCTTTTGTTTTCAGCTATTTATATCTTACAGAAATTAAGTATACTTTGTTAAAGAAAAAGTGAAACATTTGCCTTTCTCCCTAACTATAATAAATAGTGTAGAATTCGAAAACTATTCATCAAAGCTTAAGGCTAAAATAGTGGTTGCCCAGTGACTGGAGATGATTCATTATTCAGAAAAATAGCATGTGGGCTCATGTAATGACCTACCCCATGTTATTAACAATCTGGCCTACCTGTAAATAACAAAGTTCCTTACCCCCACCAAGGCACATGGCTTCCTGAGAATGAGTCTCCCCAGCACTAAGAGATAATGAACGTCTATCACTCTAACCTAAGCAAAAGATTGAACATCAGTGCTTGCATGGGAAGATTTTATTATCAAAAAGGGGGAATTATAACCCATAGGTCACGTTTGGCAGGCTTCCAAATCAACCACCTAGGGAAGGTCTTTAATTAATTCGTGGTTTATATCCTGTCGCTCAGTAAAGAATCTTATTCTGAGTCCCTCATATCTTATCATGAGTTCCTCAAACTGTTGGCATACTGATTAAAACACAACCTACCAACTTTGATTTGCCTTTGAATAGTAAAGTTTGACTGATTTGTTTCTGAATCATGAAGTTTGACTGATTGCCTTGAACGTAAAACATTTTAGTCTGTACATTGTCTGTCATCTGTAACCAAGGACTGTAATCTCTGCATTGTATTCTCCGAAGGAAAAAGACAACTCTGATGTGAGGAATAAACCTCCCTTCTTCTAAACTTTCTTATAAAAACATTCCAATTGTAACAGACTTTGGAATATGCCCAATTTCTTTGATGTGTCTTCTCAGGTTGATCCTCAAATTTGGCTTTCAATGAAACTTTATCAAATTACTTCTGCCTCAACAGCCTTAATTTCTGTCAACACATGGAAGTTTTGTTTGCATTCCTGGATGAATTCACATGAACTTACCAGATTTTTTTTTTTTTTGGAGGAGAGAAGTAGTTTTTTAAAAACTTTTTTATTATCTCTATAGAAATTGACCTGTCTAAAGTTTTAAATTATACTTGGCTCAATTTTGGTTAGTTGTATTTTATTAAGAAAATGTTCATTTCATATATGTTTTCAGATTTCTAAACAGTTATACAAATTGGTCTTTTTGATTTTTAAAATTTCATGCTTTGATAGAGAGTCCTCATTATAATTTCTCATTTTGCATATTTGTGTATTTTTATTCTTTTTCTTGAGGAGTTCACTAATAGTTTGTACAATTTATTTTTAACAAAAAATCAGTTTGATTTATATATTAGTTCTTCTGTTTTTCTATTTTATTCCTCATTAATTTATGCTTTTATTTCTCTTTCCTTAGTGTTCCTTTCTTTTGGTTTACCTTGGTACTTTGCTTTAGCATTTTGAGTCACAATGAACATTTATTTATTTTAGTTCTTTCATTTTTTATCAACCTAAGTATGTAAGGCTATAATTTTTTCTCTGGTTATATTTTACTTTTACCCCACAGATTCTGCTGTGCAGTCATTTTTATTGTCATTAGATTTTAGATATTTTAATTTCAAGTTTGTATTTTTCCCTTCACCCAAGAATTTTTTAATAGAAACTCTGAATTTTCAGTTCAAAGGGTACTTTTAAGGTTTATTTATTTTTTTCTATTTATAGCTTTATATGACACTTATTGATGTTTTCCTTTATGACCTAATGTATGGTCAATTTTTATGAATGTCCCAGGTATGCTTGAGAAGAAGGTATATTCCCTATCATTGCAGCATAAGTGCTGACACACAGGCATAATATATACATTTTAACTATGTTCTTTGGATCTTCTGCATCCTTATATTTTTGTCCAGTTAACCTTCTTAGTCTAAGAATGGTGATATGATCACATTGGATTATTAATTATAATTTTTCATTACTCTGCAATAGAATTATTGATTCATTCTATTATCTTTGTAATTATGCAATACCTCTAGTGCCCCTTACTGTGGGTGAAGTACATTTCCTCATCTCTGAGTTTGGCCATGTGAATTGTTTGGATTAGTGGAGTATTTATAGATATGACATGAGCAGAACCTTTAAATATGCTTGCATAGTTTAGCTTGTTCTTTTGCACTCCAGTGATCCGCCATGCAGAGCATATACTCCAGGTAGTTATTGTTACTTTAGCCCTAGCTCCAACATGAAGAAAAATGGAACAAATCTGAATCCAACCTGTAGTCTAGAGCCAGAACAAACTTCATGAGTGTGCAACCATGCAAAGTTCTGGTGTTGCTATTTTGAAAATGTTAATACTTTTATCTTTGAAGTTGTGTTTTGTAAGTGAAATCTAATGGGGTATCGGAATACGCACATGATTTCAGGAGATACGCTGGGCAGCAGCATGCGCATGCCTGGGCTCAGGTCCACAGGCATGACAGGTAGTATGCATACCAAATAGTTTGGCTTGGCTTCAGGTACATGCATTACTGCAGCAACTTAAGGGAGCAGCTAGGCTGGGACCTGGGCCCATAATCATGGTGGCAATAGTTTCAGCAGCAGCAGTGACAGTTAGCTGTGGGAGAGTAGAAAGCTTTTGCATGGGTACAGCACAAACCTTTTGTGGGAGGTTGGCCTGCTTGTCCATTCCAGGAGCCAGCCCCTGTGGCACATGCACAATTATTAACTCTTCAGCTTGAGTTCTGAGACAGGAACTGCCAGCATGGCTACAGTAAACCTTGTCAGTAAATTATTACAAAATATAAATTTCCACATGGACATTACAATAAAGCTTATCAGGAAGTTATTGGAATTCATCAAAGAGTTTATAATCACTGTTTTTGAAAACTGCTACAACATTACAAAGTAAATATCCATGGGTTAGAAACTGAAATTAAATTTAAAGTCATTGCAATAGATGGAATATACATTATTTTATATGAAGCATAGAAAGAACCAATGATTAATGAGGGAGACAATTTTTAAATTAAGTTTTCCTTGTAATTGGAATTAGAGTGATAGAATGCATAAACAGATGTTTTGGATTATGTACAAACCATGAAGTCACTTTTGGTTTCTTGTATAAACTCCAGAAGATACAGGAAATGTCAAGGAAACATTAGAATTTCATGTGTGAATTTATTATACAACTAAAATTTACCACTAAAATTAAATTCAGCCTTACTGGTATATATATGTAGAGTTAAATCTTTTTAGCAAAAATTGTTCTGTAAAATAATAGGTAGATACACTAAAATTTATATTTTGAAATAATTGGTCAAAAATTTATCCTAATGTTGTTACAACCTATAAAATATTCATAACAGCACCAGTAATAGTTGTGCCAGCAAAAAGATCCTTCTCAAAATAAAAAAAATACATCAAAATTTATTTTCCATCTTGCATTTGCTTAAAACAACTCACATTGGAGTCAATTATATTTTGAAATGAAATTTCCTAAAGGTATACATTTTATGACCTAATAAATAAATTTTCTGACTGGTATCTTGATAAATATATCAAACTATTAAGGTATTATTATTTACTATATCTCATACAATTATGATACTGAAATATTATATGTTTTTGATTTGCGAGATTATGTTGTTACACGTGTCACTCTTAACCATATTACATTTTATATGTAATAGAATATTTTTAGAGAAAAATCTTTATATTTTAGTACCTTTAATAGGACTTTTCTTCCCTGATTTTTGAACAGCAGTCGTCTTGCTTTCATTTTGCATCAGGCTATGCAAATTCTGTACCTGGCCCTGCCTAGAGCTGTCAAAGGAACTCAGGCTGAAGCAGAGTGCCTTTAGCCAATGCAGACCTTTAAGCAAGAAAAAATGATGAACAACTGTGATTTTGAAATCGTTTTGTGTGCAGCATTGTTGCAGAAATTACTGACTTGATACAAGTGTTTAAAAAGTCTATATTGTTAGTGTGTTTCCATTTTTCCTGGCATTAGCTATAGTTTCTGCTTTATGAAGATGGTTGCTATGTTTAATATATTTTGGCCTGGCTTACACTTTTTCTGATTTCAGGACCATAAAGCGTAACTTTCTCATTGCCTGATTTGCATTTGCCGTTTCTTTACTTTCAGCCTTTCTTTTTAAAAAAATATATATAGGTATTTCTAATGGACACATAATAATTGCACGTATTTATGGGGTATAGTTTTAGCTTTTATGAATTACTTTGTTAAGTATGTTTCTTATTTAGCTAAAGTTGTGTTTATTTCTTGTGAACAGTCTGAAAATGCTTTTAATAGGTGAGTTAAACCAATTTACATTTACTGATTTGACAAACATGTTTGAATTCCACTCATTATTTTATGTGTATTATCTATTCCTTGTTTTTTCTTTAGGCTATTTTATTTCTTTCCTCAGTTTATTTTTTTAATATTTAAAAATGGGTAAATTTTTATTCTCAAAGTTACCTGTACAATAATATTTTTTATAATGTCTTTTGACCATTTGGCTTGTCAGCCTTAAATGATATCATTTGACTCCCATCTACATAGGAAAAAAATCAATGAACCTACTTTATGTTTCCCTTTCTCTGTTATCTATCCTTTCATCGTTTCAGTACATTTTTTCTACATTGTCAGCACACATAACATAAGCACACTATTCTTACACACTTATCTGCACTTTCATAGATTCACTCATCAGCTCCTTTGCTAACATTTCCCCAGTCATATCTTGGTTTGATGAAGACAGTTGTATTTAATTCTTAGGGATGTCATGACAAAATACCACAAATAGGGTGGATTAAAACAACAGAGATTTGTCCTGTTGTAGTTCTGGAGGCTTGAAGTCCAAAGTCCAGGTGTTGACAGTGTTGGTTCTTTGTGAAGGTGCTGAGGGAAAACTGCTCCATGCCTCTCTCCTAGCTCCTGGTACTGCCAGCAATCCTTCATGGATATTGGTTTATTGTTAATTTTATGCATCAACTTGTCTGGGTTAATAATACTTAAGGGTGAAATATTACCTGTCAGGTACAATGTATACTATTTGGGTGATCGGTACACCAAAAACCTTGATGTCATCACTATACAATCCATCCCTGCATCTGAAAACCACTTGTGCCCCCTAAATCTATTGAAATTTTAAAAAATGAAAAAAAAAAGAATACATATCTAGTAAAACATTATTTTTCAGGATGTGTCTGTGAGGGTGTTTCTAGAAGAGATTGGTATTTGAATCAGTGGACTGAGTAAAGAAGATCTACCCTAATCAATGAGGGGGGAGCATCATCCAACCTGTTGAGGGCATGAAAAGAACAAAAAGGTGGAGGAAGCGTGAGTTCCCTCCATCTTCTTGAGCTGGATCATCTATCTTTTCCTACCCTCAAACATTGGAGTTCTTGGGTTTTAATTTTCTTTACCCAATGAATTACACCAGCAGTGCCCATCCCCCACCACTTTTTAGGCCTTGGAACTTGAAATATGCTTTTGTATTTATCTGTATGTATCCTATTGGCTCTGTTTCTCTGGAGAATCCTGATTATTACACTTGGCTCATAAAGACATTTCTCCAATCAATGCCTCCTTCCTCACATGGTGTTCTCCTTAGTCTGTGTATTTATGTTTCCTCTCCTCTTCTTATAAGGACATCAGTCATGTTGAATTATGGATCACCCTAAACCAGTATGACCTCATTTTAACTTGATTACACATGCAAAGACCCTGTTTTCAAACAAGGTCACATTCATAGGTAACAGAAGTTAGGATTTCAACATATATTTTGGGTAGAGGGTGTAAAACAATAGCATTTTGGTAGGTTCCTCAGAGCTTATGAATAGAGTATGCCTTGAGTTATTGTATAGTTAAAACTATTTTTCCATAGACGTGATACTTAAAACACAGCATGGCAAGACAAAAATATCTGGTTCAGATTTTCTTGTGTTTTCTGAAAATATTGTTCCACTGTCGTGTTGCTTTGTGTATTACTGTATACATATCTGATGTCAACATTGTTGTTTTTTTGTAAATAATTTGGTGCTTTTGCATAGAGGCTCAGAGGATTTTTTAATTATTACAATAAATTTTGATAGTTTTAATAATAAACATTTGAAATTCAGCATTATGGTTGTATTTTCTCACGTGAGTCTTTTATTAATAAATATGTAGATTAAGGTAGTCTGTATCCTTTTATTTCCAGAAAGTATATTGATATATAGCTTTGAAAAATATTAATTCTGCTTCACCGTTTTTTTTAATATGTTCAGGGATTTCCATTATATATTTATTGGCTATTTTTGTCTGTTTTTATGTTAATATCAACCATTTTTCTGATCCTTTTACATCTTTCTTTATTTTGTTTTTATTCTCTGTATTTGTTTTGCCTTTTTAAATTCCTGTCATTATATACATATTTAGTCAAATCTATTCTCCCTTGGGCATGTTATAATTGAGTTTTCATTTAGCCTTCATTTATGAGATGATTTTTTCTTCAATATGTCTTCTGAGTTCAGTCAACTCTAATTTCATATCTTCATATTTTCTTCCATTTCTCTTCTGAATTCTTGAATTTCTAATGTGCAAAGTTTTTTTCCATCTTTGTATGTATGCTAAAGAACATTTAATTCTTGTTATATTGTTGTGTTACAATTTTTCTCTACTCTGTGTTTAGTTATATGGATAGAATTTTCATCAGCTAAAATATTTTGATTACCTTCTTATACTTTCTATTTATAGTAGCTTTGTATGGCTGGTGTCTTCCATATTCAATTCATTTTGAAATGCCTTAAGTTTTTCTGATCTAGCAATAACAGATGATTTATATATAGGCAAAAGTAAGGAACTTTTGCGTGTTGCTGGGTTCAAGAACACTTTCTTCTGTTGGTATAGTGGAATTTCTCTAATTGACATCATCCTTATCCAGAGTGGGGTTTGTCACTTTTATTATTATTATTACTAGTGTTATTTGATTTTCTGATTTTTTCCTCTTTCTTCAGGACCCTTAATTTCACTCTTTGTTTCCACGTCTTTCCTTATGCCACCAAGCCTCTAAGAAGATATCTTCCCATTTCAAGTTGGCACATTCTAATTTTTCTACATTTTAGACTAATGCAAACAACATAGGAATTAAGCCTGCCCAAGAATTTACTACCAGTTTTCAAGATCCTTTCGTTCCCAGTTCTCAAACCTGCTCTCAGTATTACCCTTCTTGTGTTTGTTCTTTTTTTAGGGATAAAGGCAACATTGTATCCCTGGTCTTAGGCTATCTGCCTACTTCTATTTTCTCCTTCAGTTCCACTTGGTTATGCTCCAGTGTGGGTTCTTTATACATAATTAATTACTCTCTTTGCATATAATGTGAAATTGATAGCGTGCTCTACTTTCTACTTATGTTGGGGATATAAATTTGGCTAGATGTATTTACTCTCTGTTTTGATCTATATGTGTTTTTGTGTGAAAGGGAAGAGGGTTGATATTTAGAGAGACTTAGCACTTAACCAGCCACCATTATGCTATGTTAACCTGGGACTAATGCCTCACTTTTAGGTATGAACAGCAGATAGTTCTGGAAAGCCTCAAACGCAAAGACAAAGATTAAAACAAATAGAAAAAAATCAAAGTAAAAAATCAAAGACAATGCATGGTTTAGAAAAAAACTATTATCTTCAGAGATGATAAAATATTATATCAACAAAAGAAGATAAAGGGGCTATTGAAAACAATCACAGTACAAGATAGAGCTCTAAGCAATTAAAAATATAAAAGTGAATGAAACAAAAAAGAACAGAATATAATTTTCTCTAATGTATATGTTTGCATTTCTGAGTTAAAACAATTAGTAGTTATGATATATTGCTGGACTAGATTTCATAATATTTTAACTTATGATTTTTCAGTATAGCTTATAAGTGAGATTGATCAGTAGTTTTCTTCCATTGTGCTATCCTTACTTCAGTTTTTGTCTTGCAGTTTTTATCAATCTAGAACAATCAATTTTATTGTTCCTATGTTCTAGAATAATGCAAATAACATAGGAATTAAGTTTTTTGAGATTTGTTAAAACTTGTCTATAGGACCATAGCTTTTTATTACATTAAAATGTGTGCTATTGCATTTTGTTTATACTGGCTTTCTACCTCATTTTGAGTAATTTTAAAATAATTTATATTTCCCTAGAGAATTGTCCTTTGCATCAAGAATTTAAAATGTAATGGTTTATTAGTCAGGGCTGTCCAAAGAGACAGAACCAATAAGAAAGATGGATAGATAGACAAGAGGAGATTTATTAGGGGAGTTGACTTATGATTATGAAGGCTAAGAAGTCCAGTGATAGTCCATCTGCAAGTTGGAGACCTGGAGATTCTGGAAGTGTGGTTCAATGCCATTTCAAAAGCCTTAGGACCAGTGAAGCTGATGTAATTCTCAATCAAAGGATGAAGGCCTGTGAACCCAGGAAACCACTGGTTTAAGTCCTTGTGTCCAAAGTCCAGAGAGCCTGGAGTTCTAATTTCCAAGGGCAGGAGAAGAAGAGGTCCCCAGGTCTAGGAGAGAGAAAGGAAATTGCCTTTTCTATGGCTTTTTTTTTTGTTCTATTTGACCCCACCAGCCAATTGGATGGTGTCTGCACACATCAGGGCAGAGATTCTCCACGGAGCCCACTGACTCGTAGTCCATACTCCTCTGGAAATACCCTACAGTCATACCCATAAGTAATGCTTTACCAGTTCTCTAGTTATTCCTTAATCCAGTCAAGTCAACACCTAAAATTAACCATTGTAAGTCCTCCCCTTGTCAACTTGGCACCCATATGCATTTCCTGGCGAAACTTAATCTCTAAATAAAGAAAATAACAAGGAAATAATTTCACCTAACATGATGCAGCCATCCTACATATGACCAAAATTGCATTAATCCCTTCTGCAGAAGAGGTAAAGTCCTGGGATGATGTTTATTCTTCTCCTGATATTCCATAACTTAAATACTATGGTGTAAAAGTAACAACACTTAAATACTGATATAAAGTCAACATGTTTTATGTTTATGATAAAGAAATAAGAAAGGAAGGAAAACAAATATATTTGCTTAATATTTGTGTATATATACAAAAACATACTCAACAAAATAGGGAGGAAATACTCAGGGCAATTACAGTCCTCATTTCTGTATCTGGTCACAGGGTCATGGCTAGTATTTTTAACTACTTTCTTCTACCACCCATTTTGTATGCTCTTTGCCTTCAACAAGCACCTCAGCTGATTATGTTTTTTTTTTTTTTTTTTTTTTTTTACCTGGCAGGGTGACTCAAACCTTCATCCATAATGAATCTGGGCCATTTGTAGTCCTACCTGGATTGGGTTGTTGTAATTTTCCATTGACCTTAATCACAAGGCATGGTAATACTAATACACACCCTAAGGGATCACGTGTATTCCAGACATACTCCTCCTTACCTCCATTGTAGAGTAGTGGTCCAATTTGCCCTTGATAGTCTGGATCAATCACCACAGCCAACAGCATTACTAGCTTCTTAGACAGCTAACTCCAAGGCATGGGAAGCCCAAAGTCGTCAGGTAACAGTCTTAACTTCCAGTTCAATGGAATTATTATTATTTCTCCTGGTGGCAGCATTCCTCCCTCTGGAACTAAGACGTCTAGACCAGAAGTACAAAAAGTTGTAGGAACAGGAAGCAAAAATTTTGCTTCTGAGTCATTATAGGAAATGATGAATGGTGCCACTCCCATTTCCACCCCTTGATTTCTGGGTTTGTGAATCCTGGCTATGGGAGGAACGGTACCATATATTCAATGCCGATTCAGAACCTATACAACCTTCTAGAGAACTTTTTCCCAGTCCTACAAAGTACTGTCACCTAGCAGGTGGTCTAAGTGAGACTTCAAGTGGTCATTCCACTCTTCTATCAAGCCAGCTGCCTCAGGATGATGGGGAACATGGTAAGACCAGTGAACTCCATGAGTATGAGCCCATTGCCACCCTTCTTTGGCTGTGAAGTGAGTTGCTTGGTCAGAAGCAATGCTGTGTAGAATATCATGATGGTGGATAAGGCATTCTATAAGTCCGTAGATGGTAGTTTTGGCAGAAGCATTGCATGAGAAAAGGCAAATCCACATCTATTGTAAGTGTCTATTCCAGGAAGAACAAAATGTTGCCCCTTCCATAATAGATGTGGTTCAATATAATCAACCTGCCACCAAGTAGCTGACTGATCAATCTATAGAATGGTGTCATACTAGGAATTCAGCATCAGTCTATGCTGTTGGCAGATTGGGAGCTCAGCAATGGCCCTAGCCAGGTCAGCCTTGGTGCGAGGAAGCCCACATTGCTGAACTGATGCATAACCCCATCCCTACCATAATGACCACTTTGTTCATGAGCCAATTGGGCAATGACTGGGGTGGCTGGGGAAAGAGGCTGACTAGTATCCATAGAACAGGTCATCCTATTTACTTGATTATTAATGTCTTCCTCTACTGAGGTCACCTTCTGGTAAGCATTTACATAGGACACAAATATCTTCACATTTTTGCCCACTCAGAGGTCTACCCACATACCTCTTACCCAAATTTATTTGTTACCAATTTTCCAATCATATTTCTTCCAAGTCTGTGACCACCTGGTCGAACCATTGACTATACCAAAATCTGTATTAGTCAGGGTTTTCTAGAGAGATAGAACCAATAGGATGGGTAGATAGATAAATAGATAGATATGAGACTGAGAAGTTCCATGATAGGCCATCTGTAAATTGGAGACCCTGGGATTGTGATAGCATGGCTTAGTCCAAGTCCAAAAGCCTCAGAATTAGTGATGCAGATGGTGTAATTTTTAGTTTGAGGCCAAGGGCCTTAGATCTCGGGGGATACTAGTGTAAATATTGAAGTTCAAAGGCTGGAGAGTCTGGAGTTCTGATGTCCAAGGGAAGGAAAAAAAAGAGTGTTCCAGCTCTAGGAGAGGGAGAATCAATTGCTTTTTCTCTGGATTTTTGTTTCGCCCAGGACCTGGGGGATTGGATAGTGTGCACACACATTGAGGATGGAGCTTCTTCACTCAGTCCACTGACTCATAAACTAATATCCTCTGAAAACATCCTCACAGACATACCCAGAAGTAATATTTTGCCAGTTCTCTAGATATTCCTCAATCCAGTTGACACCTAAAATTAACCATCACTTTCCTTATATGTGTATAAAAAGTTATATACTTTTCTCTCATAATTTTGTATCTCTATATCTTTATTTACATTTTTCTTATACCTACTATGATTTGCTTATATTTTATATCATTTTTGAAAATACCCAATCCCTACATCAAAACTCACTTCCACTAGAAAATACATCTTATGTGGCCTCTGGAATTGCTCTTCAGAGAACAGACTTTCCAATATCCTCAACCATTTTCCAAGATTTCCATCAATCTCTTTGCCTTATCTGAAACCTGAATTTCCCTGAGAACACTTCATTTCCTGAAGCCATATCAACTACAGGCTTCCCATTCTCTCACTCCCATCACCCCACCCCCCTGCAAATAAGGGAAATTTCTCTCAAAATCCCTAGTCATCAGTGTCATGATGGGTGGTAGCAGATGGTAAAGACAAACGTTATAAACCTCAAATTAGTAGGGGTTCTTATAGGAAGATTGAACAACATTATTGGCATTGGTGATACATTTGAGTGTCACTGTTCAATTTCTCCTGGTATCTTTATCAAACTTCAATCCAAGGGGTAATTTCAGCGCTCTATATGTAGGCTTTTCCTTAAATAATACAGTGGATTAGCTCAGAGCTTCCCTTGCGTATTTCATGGACTATATTACAGGTTAAGCTGCTGTGATGATGAGACTCCAGAATTCAGAGGCTTATATTAGTTAGATTTTTTATTTTCTCTCTTGTAACAGCCCAGAGATGAGCTGGAAGTTGTGTTTCTGCCACACTTCCACATGGAGTTTCCATGTCTGAGTTTAAAGTGTCTAATCCTATTGCCGCTATTTCCCAGATAGCAGGAAAGTGAAAAGACTAGGAAGAGAGCAGTCTCTTTATCAAGGCTATGACCCAGAAGTTGCACACATAAGTTTTTTCAGCCACACCTGACTGCAAGGGAGGTTGGGGCGTGTGGTCTCTGGGTTGATGGCAACATGCATCACTAAAACTTGGAAATCATATTACTAAAGAAGAATAAAATGGAAATGGATATCGGTGGATCAATGAGCAGTCTCCCACACAAGCTAGGAACGGACCTGTAGGTAGGGCTCCCCTTGAACCCTGCAGTTATTTGGCTGCAGACATAAGTGTGTGGCAAAACCCAACTTCCCTTAGATTGTTGTTAACTGGCAGAGAATGCAGCAATTAATGGTTCATTTAGTATGCTCAACCTGTGCTAGGGCCTTATCTTCTGGGAGTTTAAAGTTGTGTTTGTTTGGTTAGAGCAGTAATTTTTACTGAACAAGAAGGAAAGTTCTATGGTTGCAGAGCTCTGTTAGGGAGTTTGCTGCTTGCTGAGCCTTTTTTTAAAACTTCTTTTCTGTTGTGGCAGATCAATCAACTGAGTCTTATAATCCATCCTCACATTAGAAGTCTACAATAAAAATTCCCTGCTTGATTCAACAAACAACCTGTGGAGTCAGGTCCTTTGGATATGAAGGAGGAAGATTTTATGAGGTTGGGGGATTGATGGAAATCTATAATTTCTTATTACCCTGCTGCTTACTCTAAGACTCATCCTTACAATTCTGAGCTTTAGACATTTCTATGGTATTGTGATTTTTTTTTTAAGGAAACCAGCCTAATTATTTTTCAGGGTGGGGAATATGCCTTTTTTTTTTTTTTTTGCGTATTTCTCAGCTGGGATTGGATTTTCCCTTAATTTATTACCATGTGTGTTATTTCCTTTTTTATTTGTAAAATATTTCAAACATGCTGAAAAGTAATCTATTTTATATTTTCTCAGATATTCTGATTTTTTGAGAGAATCCTTTCTTGTGTTTCAGTTCTATGGATATCTTCTCTGATTTTGTCATTTTAATAAGATTTTTAGGGGTGGCTTATCAGTTAGGAATAGATTTAGCTATGGATGACAGAAAATCCAAAATAAGAGTGGCTCAAACAAGGTAGAAATTTAACTTTTATATTAACAAAATCCAGAGGTAAACAATACAGGGCTGATATTGTAGATCCCTAATCATTGGAGACCCCAGATCCTTCTATCTCCTTTTTCCAACATTCTGAATGTATGGCTTCTATGTTATGGTCCAAGATGGCTGGTTCAGCTTGCCCCCATATCTGGATTCCAACCAGCAGGAAAGTTGAAGTGGCAAAGAAGGGCATACCCATTATATTATATTCCACTAGCTACATCTTAGTTATTTGACCATACAGAGTTACAATAGTCAATGGAAAATGTACCCAGTTAAAATTAGGGATTCTCTTACCAGGGAAAAAGGAAAATGCATATTGAGAGATAAATTGCCATATTTACCACAAGAGGAGAAATAAACACTTAGGTTCCTTTTTCTATCTTAACTCAAGAAATAAGTCCTTTCTTGACACTCCTTCAAAATAATTGCATTTAATGTACTAACAGGGAAAACATACACATTAGCACTTCCTTAGCAATGCTGGTTATGACAAAATTTTGTCATGATGTTCCATACATGAGTTCCTCTTCAATTTTATTTTTACTTCAAAAAGGCAGTAAGCATAAGTAATACATTTGGATATAGTCTGTGAAGGGATTGTATTATATTATTTAAAGTTTGAAGCCCCCTTTATCTGAATATTTTATATCAAATGCATATTTTCCTTCACACAACACTAGAAAATTCAACCTTTTTTTTAAAGAGAGTGAATTTAACCAAAAGGAACCAAACAGTTTCTCATTACAGAAAGCAGCATTCTCATTATTGCATTGAAAATAGTCCTAAAGCCACCTTTCCCTTCTAGGGGGGGATCTTGATATGCTAAAATTTTAAAAACTGTCAAGGGAGAACGCTGTGCTAAAGCAACAGTGGCGTATACTCTTCTCAGTGTAAAGCTTGGGGAACAGGAGGCTAATTCATTTTATGCTGATGAACATGGGGTGAAAGATCTTGGCATGAACACTGCAGTTTTCAAATAATAAGCTTTTGAACCAGTACAGGGCCATTATGGCAGAGCAGCAGCCTATCCCTCTTGTCATTTGTGATAAGGACATCAATATTAGTCATTGTCAACCTTCATTAAGTTCAGATCTTACATTCTTCCATCACTAAGAGTGTTTCATTGATGTTTTTCTTAGCAAACAACACAAGGACACAGGGACACAAGCTCACTTCAAATTGGTATTTAGAGCTGAATTTTTTCCCTACAATGGGGCATTTACTACAAAAGAATAAAAATGGTTTTCAAAAATTCTTTCAGTTTTATTAAAGTTATCATGGATGCTTAATCTTTCTCAAGTATATGAACTAATTTAAATACCTTTAATGTAGGAACACATATCATAATTTAAAATATATGTTTTGCCATTGTTTCTATATGTATTTTTATTTTTTAAGTATTATATCTAAAAAGCATGGTAAGCATAAGTATGCATTTTTATATTACAGTTTTTCTTTGGTATTACATTCATTTATTAACTTCAAATGGAATTCGATTTTCTACTACTACTCATCTATTAGTGAACTTTTTATGCTTTATGATCCCTTGTTGAGAATAAAATCAATTTGTGCTTTTATGCTATGTAAAGCCCCCAGTTTTCTGTGGATGATATGCCTCATTGACTCATGGTCTGTCAATGAGAGGTGCCTTTTTGGAATAACTTCAAAAGCTAAGTCCTGGGCACCACTTAAAGGAACTACCATATAATCAAACATGAAGCACCTACACACAGCATTCTGTAGGCAGCCCAGCAGGTTTCTGAAAAGGGTCACAGCAAAAGGATGTGAGCAAAGGACAAAGGAAGGCAACAAAATAAATAATGTGACTTCCAGAT
>RJWJ010030433.1:0-19918 GCA_004363605.1 Indri indri | reverse complement strand
TAAGTACAGCTACCCCTGCTGTATTTTTGTTTTCATTTGCATCAAGTATCTTTTTCCATTCTTTCACTTTCAATTTATGTGTGTTGTTAAAGGTGAAGTGAGGCTTTTGTAGGCACCATATAGTTAGGTCTTGCTTTTTTATCCATTCTGTGTCTTTCGATTGAAGAATTTAATCCATTCACATTGAAGGTAATTATTGACAAGTAAGTATTACTACTGCCATTTTGTTCATTCTTTTCTTGTTTTGCAGATTCTTCATTTCTTTCTTCATCTCTTGCTGTCTTCCTTTATGATGAAATTATTTTCTCTAGTGGTATGCTTTGATTCTTTATTTATTTATCTTTTGTGTATCTACTATAGGTTTTTTCTTTGTGGTTACCATGAGGCTTACAGAAGACGTCTTATAGTTATAACAGATATTTTAAGCTGATAACGACTTAACTTCGATGACATGAAATAACCCTATATTTTTACCTCATCCCAATACATTTAAAATTTTTGGTGTCAAAATTTACATCTTTTTATATTGTGTATACCTTAACAAATTATTGTAGCTATTATTATTTTTAATAATTTTATATTTTAACCTTCATACTAAATATACAAATGATTTACACCTTGCCATTACAATATTATATTATTATGAATTTGTGTACTTACTTTTACGAGCTAGTTTTACAGTTTTCATATGTTTTTGTGTTACTAATTATCATCCTTTTCTTTCAGTTTGAAAATGAAAGCTTTGCATTTCTTGTAAGACAGATATGGTGGTAATGAACTCACTCAGCTTTTATTTGTCTGAGAAAGTATTTATTTCTCCTTCATTCCTGAAGGACAGCTTTGCCAAGTACAGTATTCTGGGTTGTTGTTTTTTTTTCCCCCTTCACCATTTCACTCTCTCTTGGCCTGAGATGTTTCTACTGAGAAAGCTGCTACTAGCCTTACTGGATTCCCTTATACGTGATGTGCTTTTCTTTCTCTTAATGCTTTCAGGATCTTCTCTTTGACTTTGATTTTACACAGTTTGATTATAAAATGTCTTGATGTAATCTTGTTTGGATTGAATCTGATTGGTGACCTTTGACATTCCTATACTTGGATATTTATATCCTTCTCTAAATTTGAAAAGTTTTCTGTAATTATTTCTTTAAAAGTACTTTCTACCCCTTTGTCTCTCTCTTCTCCCTCTTGAAATCCTGTAATTTAAACATTTGATTCTTTTTTCTATTGAGGAAAGTTCAGATAAACATTTGATTTTTTGATGCTTCCCTGTAAATATTGTAAGTTTTCTTCATTCATTTTTAATCTTTTTCTTTTTTCTCCTCTGACTATGTATTTTCAAATAATCTGTCTTCAAGTTCACATATTCTTTCTTCTGCTTGACCAATTCTGCTACTGACGCTCTCGATTCCATTGTTCATTACATTCATTGTAGTTTTCAGCTTCAGAATTTCTATTGGTTTGTTTGGTTTCAAAATTTTATTCTCTCTGTTAAAATTCTTGCTTTCCTAATTTTATTGAATTGTTTTTCTTTATTTTCTTGAAGTTCACTGAGATTACTTAAAACAAGCAATTATTTTGAATTCCTTGCCAGGCAGTTTGTATATCTCAGTACCAATTTTCTTTCTTAGTCTGTTTTCTGTTGCTGTAAAAAAATACCCAAGACTGAGTAATTTATGAAAAACAGAGATGTATTTCTTAAAATTCTGGAGGCTGAGAAGTCCAAGGTTGAGAGGGTCTTGTATTTGGCAACGGCCCTATTTCTGCATCATCCCATGGCAGGAGACAGAAGGGCAAGTAAGCAGGAGAGCAAGAGAAAATCCATTTTCAAAAGCCTCCTTTTTAAAGGAATTAAACTCACTTATGAGGGTGGAGCTCTCATGGCCTAACCACATCTTAGGGCCCTACTTCTCAATACTGTTACAATGACAATTAAATTGCAACATGAGTTTTGAAGGGGACATTCAAATTATAAGTCTGTTAGTTCTATTTGGTCTAAATTGTAGTTTAAGTCCAATGTTTCTTTATTGATTTGCTGTATCTGGCTGGGTTTGGCCAATGGAAGGCATAAGGAAGACATTGGGAAGTGGGAAGAAATTAAAGTCAGAGTATTTATTCTCCTGGCTTCTCCTGAATTCCCTGAGGAGTCAACATTGGTGACTTCATTTTGCCTACTGAATGTCATGGCTCCTGTCATATTACCTACATATATAGGTATCCTCTCTGGGTTTCATTTACCACCCCCTTTCCCCCTTCAGACCTGCGCACGGTAATAGCTCTTCCTTATTGTTGGTAATAGACTACCTGATTAGAAATTTTGCCCCCACTTTTATTAATGATCCTAAAAGTCCCTTTATTAAACTCTTCTCAAATTATCCAGTTTATATGTGATATCTGTTTTTCTCAAGGATCCTGGCTAGTATAATAAGGCACCAAGGTAAAGAGTAGTCTTGAGCAACGTATATGCTATGACAAAGTAGAACATAGCCCTAGATTGAATTGGAGTCCACTGAAACCATCATGCAGGGGCTCTTGGGGATCATATTTAGGTATATTAGGTCTTTGGCTCTCCCTGGACTTTCTTCGCCCTTCTGGTTTGTGGATCATGAATTTCCACAGACTTGAACATATTGTACTAGATGCAGATCACCCACAGTCTCGCACATCGCTTTGAGTATTTTGAAATGCATTACCTACAAAATGTGAATTCTTTTGGCATAATATTGTTTCAAATGTGAACGGATGAATGGCTCCATAGGTCCAGGAGTTTTATGCTTGGGTGATAGAGGAAAAAGGCCATCAATTCTCCAAACCTATTGTTCCAATGTGGGAAGTTAGCTAGTTGGGCAGTGAGGCTAAGACTATTTGTGATAACTCTCTATCAATTGGTAGTAGTGTGGCAAATTGAGAAATCTCAGGGTAACCTTTGATGGTAGGCTGGGAATAACAAGTTCAGCTAGGACTTAGCCTGTATCACTTTTACTTGAGTTATTTTCACCTGCGTCATTCAGTGTGAAAAAATATGCGCCACAGGGATTTGACCTCAGGCTTCTCAAAATGCATATGTTTTTTGGTTTCCATGGAGATGGTTGCAGTGAGGCCAGCTCAGGTCTTGTACATGACTGTGTCTAGAAAATGTATTAGAATTGTGTTTGTGACCAATTCCACTTCCCTTCCAGGGAGAGGGTTCAGTACTGTTCTTTGGTGCTCGAATAGCTAGGAGCATGGAAAAGGCCAAAGGGCATGCCTTTTTCTTTAAAATGGCCAAGTCTCTTCTGAATTGAAGGAGAACACCAATCAGAATACAGAAATAAAGCAGGAAGATTGAGAGCTGGAAAGCAGGGTTAAACTTCATTATAAACTGGAAAAGCTAGCAGGAGAGGAGCCACAGACTATGAGGAGCAGTATGAACAATAAAGCATTCATTGGCTTAGTAAGCAAGGGGTCACCTGTCTGTACTGCCTCAGAGATACCTGATGCCCACTGGAGAAAGGAACATTAGAATTCCTTATTCCAGGAACATGCATGGGTTCAATATCCAAAAGAAGTGGAGGGTCAAGCATCATAGGATGTATCCTCAGGTGACAATTAAGAAATCAAGGCAGAAGCACCTCTGAAGCTCCACTTACCATGAGAAAAGACCCAACTCACAAGGGAGTTTGGGATGATAGAGAAGTTCAACTCCTGGTCTCAAGCAATCCTCCAGCCTCAGTCTCCTGAGTAGCTGAGACTACAGGCATGCAGCATTGCACTCAGCTTTCTGGGTCCTTTCTTGTGACTGCATCAGAGTTCAGCATTTCTCTCTGCCTAGTCCTGTTTCCCTCGCTCCTTCACAAGTGTTGCCAAGAGCACCTCCTGATAAATGTTCTTCATGCAAATCACCTTTTCAGATTCTGATTTTTGGGGAACCCATCTTGTGGGATTTAGTCCTGGGAAGCAGCACTAACATGGGATTTCCAGCTGGATTCTTGCTGACCCTCTGACAAAGAAAGACCCGTCACTGATGGTAGGTAGAGCACTGAGACCTCTGTCATACATTTGTTAAAACTTTTATTGGTGGTGAACTGGGATGGCGTATCAATGCAAGGCGTATACTAGTAGGGACAATGTCTTTGATGTTTGAGATATATGGGGGAAAAATAAACATGAAGATTAAGAAATTGGATTGTTATTATTGGGGTTATTCATGCTTTAGAGAAAGACATTGAAAGGCTGAAGATGATTAAACCATAAATAAAGGCTATGTGTGCATTCCAAAGCACCTCCTTAGCAGCATGTAAGGAGACTGTCATCTCATTCAGCTTGAGCACTGACAAAACTGAAGATCAGGCTCAGTACTTAATTATAAAAGTAGCAGAGCAGAGAATGTTGAATTATCAGCCTTGGCAAGTTTTCTATGCTAAAATCAGAGCCTTGATTCAGAAGGAATGAAACCCTGAGAAATGGGAGGGGGATATTGGGGTCAATATACACAAAAAAAGATTCCCCTGTGCTCTCTGGGTCTGCAGAAGTGACCCTATTCCCCATGTTAAGGATTGGTGCTTGAAGATAAGCAAGGAGAGGAAAGGCAACCTGTGCCCCTGTCCCTCCAGATCTACCCTTACCTCCTCTCCTGACCACCAGACCAATAACTAGCATTAAGTCAGAACATAAACTAGTCAAGGAATTGCTAGCTAGGCCTGCTAGAATAGAGAAGAAATTACATCTCAAAGGAGTTATAGTAGCTAGTCAACATGTTCTGATACGAGCTAGGAGAGTATATATGTGGCTAGATTCTGAGGGTACTGGATCAGGATGTAGGATGAAACATAAAGTTGAATAAGGGAAATTTTTTAAATATGGGAGAGTGCTCTCATGATATAGAATTTAATATCTTGGTGAAGACCTCAAAGGACAGTGCAAAAATGCTATTAGTTTGGCTCTCGTTAGCCTGAATAAAGCAATGTGAAGTAAAAAGGTCTGCACTGATGTGGCAGATGGTGAAAAAAGGGATCGAAGGCTCAGAGAAGTGAGCATGCTAGAATAGATATACTATGAAAGCTGGAAAACTTGTCATGTGATTATATTCCTTAATATAAGCCTTGAAAACACTCTCAACCAAAGCAAAATGCGTTGCATTAATGAGAGAGGCACCAGCACCAATGGGAAACTAGTTGTGGCCATCCTCTATAGGTCAGGGACACAGTAGGTTATACTATTATGGAATTGGGGTCTGTGGTGATAGGATACTGAAATAATAGAGGCCAGGTGGTGGCACTTAACTGTCAGAAGCAAAGTAGGTAAAATTCCAGCCATCACTATTGAAGGAAGGCACCTGCCACAACACTGACCCTGCAGACACCTTAGCCCTGGCACCCATGTTTTTCCTATGATAAGTGGAAACTGGACTTTACTGTTACTTCTTTTCTATCCCTTGGACTCTGCTATCTTGCCATGTAACAATGACGAAGGCTAATATCACTGCCTGTTTGATGTTAGCAGGTGGCCTTCCTGTATCACATGCCTTCTTCCCTACTTTCAAAGAGTCCTCTTAATTTTAACACACAGCAGGTTCCCATCTGGGTCAGCTTCCATGAACACCTTCTCACCTTTCTTCTCAGCTGTTATTTGGACCCCTCTCTGATGCTGTGACAACTTTACAAGCTAGGGCTTTTGCAATGCTCACCCATCCCTCAACACAAGCTCAGGTCTTTCCAGTCTGCAAGGAGCTCCCTCATGCGCAAGAGCTTATATGCCTTCTCCTAACAGACACACTTCAGGCTGGTCATTGACTGTGCACAACCACTCTTGTCAGCATTGTAAGGACCACTGCCCTGTCATGTTCAAGGTGACTGCTTCATGGGACTTAGCACTGACTTTTCTACCTGCTAGAAGATGCCCTTACTGTTAACATCCCTGTCTTGCACACAGGATGGCCTCTCAGACTGCCCCACCAATCTCAACTACAACTGCTACAAATCTACCTGACAAGAGCTTTATTGGTGTATTTGCCTAGTAGTCTCTTGGGTCACCTCCACCACCAATTCTATGGCTTGCACCTCCTGGAAACATTTGGCACCTCAGTTGCGCTTGGTAGCCATCCAGGATTGGAAAGATCTGAAACTTTGGCTTGATTGGACCACCTCCAAGATCAAGCTTTTGCATCTATTACATTATCTCGAGCACACACAGTGCCTCCAGAACTCACTGCTTCCTTCTGAGTTTTCCTGTTCCATTTCAGCCTGCCATTCCTCTGTAATCAAGCAAATCAAAGCCTGCTATCACCAAGTTTGTTCAACTCTTTTTACATTCCCCCTGTAACTGTTTTTTCAAGCCCCAGCAAGCCTGCTGCCTTTTGCTTCTCTGGGTAGTTCGATATTCCACATCCAATTGTGGAGTTTTCAAACCTATTGGCCAATTACTTGTCACTGAAGTCACCGACTATATCAACTGCAGGGTCATTTTAGCCTCCCACCAAGTGGCCAAACTTCCAGCTTGCTGGGCATACCTTCAGCAACCTTCTGACACTTGTCCACAGCTTATAGTAAAGCCCTGGTTACTAACTGTTAATCACTCTTCCCTCACCATTAGTGATGTTGTCCCAGATCCACAGCTGAACTCCACTCTCATTATCTCCTCCAGTTGCTCAGCTGGACATTGACCTATACTCTCTCTGCCAATGATTCAGTTCAGTTTTTACCAGACCTCCAAGGATGCCATCAATTCTTGTCTTACCATCACGATATGCCCTCCTACAGGATACTCTCATACTGATTGAGGCATCTGGACTGGCTGGTTGGGCACCTCTAACCTGACTGTCCATGAGGGGATGGGGTGGCTCTTTCCTGGCGATTTACCTTCACCCATAGCTATAGTCTCACACCCTCTTCTTGGATTTCCTTCCCTGTACCCTAGAAGTACAGCTGGAAATCCTGCTACTGTTTTGTTGTCCCACCTTCTTCACCCCTCTGCAATGCCACATCCTGCAGCAGGGGCATTTACTGCGGTCATCTTGGGGACTCTAATCTTCTGGGAGATAGATGTTTCTTATGTCAGGGAAGGCTAACAACAACTACAGGCTAATACATCATTATCTACATTGTTGTTTTACAATCAATTGTATCGATGTATAATTTACATGTCACAAAATAAATACACCCATTTAAAGAGTTTAAAGAGTTTTGGTAAATGTATATGCTTGTGTAATCAACACTGCGGTCAACACATAATACATTTCCATAACCCTAAAAAGTATTCTTTTCCCCATTTACTATCAATAATACCTCCCATCCCCAGGAACAAATAGCCACTGATCTTTCTGTCACTATAGATTATTCTTGCCTTTTCTAGAATTTTATATAAGTCATTCAGTATGTATACTCTTCCTTTGACTGGCTTATTTTACTAAGCATAATGTTTTTTGGATTTGTCCACATGGCTGCATGTATTAATACTTGTGGTAAGTGGAATTCTAATATGGGCCCCAGGATCCCTGTTCTCTGATGTATGCACAGCTTTTCCAAGTTACTCAGTCAAGCACTAATCTAGGTGCTAATGTGAAGGGATTTTGCAGATGTAACATAGTTACAAATCAAAAATCAACTGACTTTAAAATAGGGAGATTATCTTGGATGTGCCTGTATTTTATTTAAATTCCATTTTCAACTGATCGTTGCTAGTATATAAAAATATTATTGATTTTTTAATATTGAACTTATATTGTATATCCTTAGTAAATTCACTTATTCATTCTAGGAGGGTTTTTTTTTGGTAGATTCTCTACTGTTTTCTACATACATAATCATGGTGTTTGCAAATACAGACCTTTTACTTATTCCCTTCCAATTCAAATGATTCATAGTTCTTTTTCCTGCCTTTTTATACCGGTTAGGATGTCCTGTTGAATGCTAAAAGGAGGCAGTGAGAGTAGACATCTTTGACTTTTCCCGATGTTAGGTGGAAAGCATTTAATCTTTCAACATTAGATATGATGTTAGCAGTAGGTTTCTTACAGGTGCTTTTCATAAAGTTGAAGACATCTCCTTTTATTCCTAGTTTGCTGAGAGTTTTTGTCAGGAAGAGATGTTGAATTTTATTAGATGAAGTTTTCATCTTAGGAGATAATATTATTTTTCTGTTAATATGGTGAATTACACAGATTGATTTTAAATTGAGATATAATTCACTTACCATAAAGTTAACCATCGTAAAAATGTGCAATTCAGTGCATTTGGTATATTCGCAAGGTTGCGCAACCATTACACCTAATTCCTAAATATTTTCATCACCCCAAAAGAAATTTCATATCCATTAGTAGTCATTCTCTACTCCCCTCATCTCCCAGAACCTAGCAACCACTAATCTAATTGTTTCTGTGGATTTGCCTATTCTGCACATTTCATATAAAAGACATCATATAATACATGACCTTCTGTGTTTGGCTTCTTTCACTTAGAATATTTTGAAGGTTCATCCATGTTGTAGTATGTATCAATACTTTATTTGGTCATTTTTATAGCAAAATAATATTCCATTGTATGAATATAACACATTTTGTTTATCCATTCATCAGTCGATGGACATTTGGGTTGCTTCCACTTTTTGGAATTATGAATAATGCTGCTATAAAATTTGCACACACATTTTTATATGAAGATTTTATATATGTATATATTTTCATTTCTCTTGGATATATTCCAAGGAATGAAATTGCTGGCTCATATGGTAACTTTCTGAAGAACTGTCAAACTGTTTTTCAAAGCCTCTGCATCATTTTACATTCCTACCAGCAGTGTATGAGTGCTCCAATTTCTTTGCAAGCACTTGTTTTTTTTCCATTTTTTAATTATAGTCATCCAAGTGGGTGTGAATTGGTATCTTACTGTGGTTTTGATGAACATTTTCTTGATGGTTAATGATGTTGAGCATCTTTTCATGTGAGTATTGGTCATTCATACATCTTTGTAGACATATCTATTTGAATCCTTTGTCCATTTTAAAGTTGGGTTATTTGTCTTTTTGTTGTTGAGTTGTAAGAGTACTTTATATATTTTGGATACTAGACTCCTATCAGATATATGCTTTGCAAATATTTGCTCTAATTCTGTGTGTTGTCTTTTTAATTTCTTCATAGTGTGCTTTGATGTACAAAAGTTTTAAACTTTTTATGAAACACGATTTATCTATTTTTTATTTGGTTGCTTATACTTCAGATATTATATATAAGAAATCATTGCCTAATCCAAGGTCAGAAAAATTTAAAACTATGGTTTCTTACATGGGTTGGTTTCTGAGTGTTAAACCAATCTTACATTTCTTGAATAAACTCCATTTGGTAATTTGTCTTTCTTTTTACATATATCTATATTTGATATGCTAGTATTTTAAAAAGTATTGCATATATAGGTATAAGAGAAAATAGGCTAAAGTTTATAATTTTTAAATGCCTTTTTTCTGATTTTAGTTTCAGCATAATGTTGGACTCATAAAATTATTTAGAAGCATACACTCCTCAATTTTCAGAAATATTTTGTGTGGGATTGCTATTACTTATTCTTCAAAAGTTTGATAGAACTCACCAATGAAGCCAGTTTTACTTGGAATTTTCATTGTGGGAAGGACTTAAATTATAAATTCAATTATAAATAGATCTAGGGCTATTCAGATTTCCATTTACTATTGTATCAAGTTTTATTAATTTTTATATTTCTATAAAATTGTCCATATAGTTGAATTTGTCAAATTAATTGGCATATTGTTTATGATTGTTGTGGACTGAATGCTTGCATTTCCCTAAAATCAATATGTCAAAATCCTAATCCCCAATGTGATGGTATTAGGAGGTGAGGTCTTTGGGAAGTAATTAGGTCATGAAGGTGGAGCTCTTCTCAATGGGATTATTTTCCTTATAAGAAAATGTTTGTACCCCCAAAATATTCTGAAATAAAAAAATATTTCACCAGTAGGGGAAAAAAAAGAGACATGAGAGCTTGTTCTTGCTCTTGCTCTCTGCTCTTAACCGTGTGAGGATAGGACAAGAAGACAGTAATCTGCAAACCAGAAAGTGGGTCCTCATCAGACACTGGATTTGCCAGCATTTTGATCTTGGATGTCCCAGCATCCGAAACTGTGAGATACAAATGTTTGTGGCTTAAGCCATCCATTCTACAGTAATTCACTATATGAGCCTGAACTGACTGAAACAGAAACTGGTATTAAGAAGTGGGGTGCTGCTGCTATAACGAATACCTGACAATGTAGAATCAGTTTTGGAATTGGATAGCAGGTTGAGGCTGGAAGGGTTTGAGGTGCATACTAGAAAAAGTAAATATTTTACCATAAAGGGACTTTTAAAGGAAATTCTGGTGAGGGCTCAGAACGAAAAGAGGAGAGCTGTAGAAAAAGCTTCTTTTTAGACAATACATAAGGAATCAGGAACAGAATATTGGTCGAAATATGGATGATAAAGGCCATTCTGATGAGTTCTGAAATGAAAATGAGGACAACATTCTTGGAAACTGGAGGAAAAGGTGATCCTTGTTATGAAGTGGCAAAGAACTTGGCTGAATTGTGTTTGTGTTCTAGTGTTTTGTGGAAGGTAAAACTTGTGAACAATGACATTGTATATTTAGCTGAAGAGATTTCTAAACAAATTGTTAAAGGAGTGGCTTGGTTATTCCTGGCTGCTTATAGTAAAATGCAAGAGGAGAAAATGAAGACAGAATTGTTAAGCAAAAAGGTTCTAGAACTTAAAGATTTAGAAAACTCAGCCTGTTCGCAACAAAAAATGAGAAAGCATGTTCAAAAGAAAACACTAAGGGTGTGGTGTACCAACGAGTTGATAAGGAGATTAGTGTGGGTGTGAACCATGGACCTATTCAGCCATCTCAGTGGAAGCCAGGAATAGAGATAGCATTTTACTAGCAAAAACACTGCCAGTTGAGACTATAGAAAACAGAAAATGGGACAAAGTAAAAGAAGACTGTCAGTCTTTGTAGAGCCTACAAAATTAGACTACAAACCTGTTTGGCTGTGAACGTATGTTATTCTTCAAGACAAGGGAAGAAGGAACCCAAAGGTAATTCTGAGATCATTAGGGCTGCCACTCCCATGACAGGTCCAGAATGCAGACCTTCTTCACCTTGGTTTCAAAGGGCTTAGACCAACGCCCATGTGGGAGTTGCAGAGGCAGGACCACTGCCACAGTGGGTCCGGAAGGCAGAGCATCAAGCCAAAGAGGATTATTTTCAAGACTTAAGATCTCATAGAGTTTTCTTTGCTAGATTTTGGACTTGCATGCAACCCATCACGGTTTCCTTCTTTCCTATTTCTCCCTTTCCCCCAAAATTCCTATTCTGGCAATTTCTAGCCTATGCCTGTCCTACCATTGTATTTTGGAAGCACATAACTTGTTTGGTGTCACAGGTTCACAACTAGAGAGGATTTTGCGGCAGGATGAATCTTGCCTTCAGTCTCACCCATATCTGATTTAGATGATATTTTGGTGAGACTTTGTACTTTAGCATTGATGCTGGAGTGAGTTAAGACTTTTGGGGTTGTTAGGATGGAATGAATGTATTGTGCATGCCAGAATGGCATGAATTTTGGGGGTCCAGGGATGGAATATTATGGACTGAATGTGTCTCCCCAAAATCAATATGTGGAAATCTTATTCTTCAATGCGTTGGTATTAGTAAGTGGGATTTTTGGAATGTAATTAAATCATGGTTGCCTTCTGAATAGGATTAGTGCTCTTATAAGAAAACACATGAAAGTTTGCCATTGCTCTGTGCACTCCATTGTGTGAGGATATATGGAGAAGATGGCCATCTAGAAACCAGGAAATGTCCTTTCCAGACACTGGATCTGCTGGCATCTTGATCTTTGACTTTCCAGGCCTCCAGAACTGTGGGAAATAAATGTTGTGTAAGCCATCCAGTCTACGGTAATTTTTTATAGTAGCCCAACCAACCTTACTGAGACAATAATATTTCTTATTATCCTTTTGATGTCAGTGGCATCTGTAGTAAATATTCCCTCTTTTATTCCTCTTATTGGTGATTTGGGAATTATCTCTTTTTTTGATCAGTCTAGCTAGAGATGTATCAATTTTATAGATATGTAATTGATATATCAAATTTTTAGTTAATCATATTGAGATAATTTTAGGTTCACATGCAGTTGTAAAATGTAATACAGACAAGTTTCATATATACTTTACCCAATTTCCTCCAATGGTAACAGCTTGCAAAATTGTAGTGCTATATCACAAACAGGATATTGATACTTGTATGGTAAAGATGCAGAAAATTTCCATCCACCACGAGGATCCTTCATGCTGTCTTTTTGTAGACATACCCATTTCCCTTCTACTCTCATCAGTTCCTCAACCTCTGACAACCACTAGTCTGTATTTCATTTCTATCATTTGTGATTATAAATGTTACATAAATGAGATTATATGGTATCTGCCTTTTAGGAAATGGTTATTTCATTCAGCATAATTATCTAGAGATTCATCCAGGCTGTGTGTATCAATAGTTTGTTCATTTTGATTGCTGAGAAGTATTCCATGGTATGGATATACCACAATTACATATCTGATTGTATTCACCTGTGGCATTCAACTGCTAAAGGCCATTTGGGTTGTTTCCAGTTTTTGGTTATTATAAACAAGCTTTCTATAAACATTTGTGTACAGGGGTGTGTATGTGTGTGTGTGTGTGTGTGTGTGTACATAACATAAGGCTTAATTTATCTGGGATAAATACCCAGAATGGTAATTGCTAAGTTGTGTTTCATTTTAAAAGGCTTTTCGATTTATTTTTTATTTTTATGTAAATAGATATGGGGATACAAGTGTTTTTTTTTTTTTTGTTACACGGTTGAATTGCATACTGGAGAAGTCTAAGCTTTTAATATACCTATCACATGAATAGTGTACATTGTACCCAATAGGTAATTTTTCATTCCACACCCCCCTCTCTTCCCCCTTCTGAGTCTCCAATGTCCATTACCAATCTCTATGACCATGCATACCCATTGCTTAGCTTCCACTTATAAGTGAGAACATGTGGTATTTGGTCTTGCATTCCTGGGTTACATCACTTGGAATAAGGGCCTTCAGTTCCATCTAAGTTGCTGCAAAAGAAATTGTTTCAGTCTTTTTGATGGCTGAGTAGTATTCCATGGTATATATACACCACATTTTCTTTATCCACTCACCCACTGGTGGGCACTTAGCAATTGTGAATTGTGCTTCAATAGACATATGGGTGCAGGTGTCTTTGTTGTAAAATGACTTCTTTCCCTGTGGGTAGGTCCTCAGTAGTGGGAATACTGGATCAAATGGTAGATCTACTTTTAGTTCTTTGAGAAAACACTGTAGTTTTTTACATAGAGGTTGTACTAATTTGGAGTCCCACCAACAGGATATAAACATTCCCTTTTTACCACATCCATGCTAGCATCTATTGTTTTTGGACTTTTTGATAATGGCCATTCTGACTGGAGTAAGGTGGTATCTCATTGTGGTTTTAATTTGCATTTCCCTGATGACTAATGCATGTTGAGCATTTTTTTTCATGTTTGGGGCTCTTTATATATCTTCTTTTGAAAAATGTCTGTTCATATCTTTTGCCCACTTTTTAATGGGGTTATTTGGGTTTTTTTGCTGATTCGAGTTCTTTGTAGATTCTGGATATTAGTCCTATGTTGGATATATAATTTGTGAATATTTTCTTCCATTCTGCAGGTTGTCTATTTACTCTGTTGATTATTTCCTTTGCTGTGAAAAAACCTTTTTGATTTAATTAAGTCCCATTTATTTGTTTTTATTGTTGCTGTATTTGCCATCTGGGTCTTAATCATAAATTCTTTGCCTAGGCTGATGTCTGCAAGAGTTTTTCCTATATTTTCCTATAGAATTTTTATGGCTTCAGGTCTTACATTTAAATCTATAATCTATCTTGAGTTAATTTTTGTATATGGTGACAGATAGGGATCCAGTTTCATCCTTCTGCATGAGGCTATCTTGTCCCAGGAATTTTTATTGTTATTTTTAGAAGACTTTTTATTACTGCTTGGATTTTGCTGCTCATTTTTGGTCTGTTCAGGATTTCTATTTCTTCCTGATTGACTCTTGGGAGGTTGTGTGTTTCCAGGAATTTGTTCATTTCCTCTACATTTTCCAGTTTATGTGCATAGAGATTTTTGTAGCATTCATGGGTGATGATTTATATTTCTGTGGTATCAGTAGAAATGTCTCCTTTTTTATTTCTGATTGAGCTTATTTGAGTCCTTTTTCTTCTATTCCTGGTTAATATAGAAAGAGGTCTATTGATTTTGCTTATTTTTTCAAAGAACCAACTTTTTTTTTTGTTGATCCTTCATATTATTTTTTTGTTTTCCATTTCATTTAGTTTTGCTCTGATCTTTGTTATTTTCTTCTTCTGGCTTTGAGTTTGGTTTGATCTTCCTTTTCTAGTTCCCTGAGATGTGACGTTAGGTTGTTAATTTGTGATCTTTTTGTTTTTTTGATGTGGGCATTTAAGGCTATGAATTTTCCCCTTAGGAATGCTTTTGCTGAATCCCATAGATTTTTGATAGCTTGTGTCCCCTTTGTCATTTAGTTCAAGGATGATTTTGATTTCCACCTTAATTTCATTATTAACCCAATAATTGTTAAGCAGAAGGTTGTTTAATTTCCATGACTTTGTGTAGATTTTAGTGTTTCTCTTGGAATTGATTTCCAGTTTTATTCCACTGTGGTGTGAGAAGATACATGGTATGATTTTTTATTTTTTTGAATTTGTCGAGACATGTTTTGTGGTCTGAGATATGATCAATCTTGGAGAATGTCCAATGTACCAATGAGAAGAATGTATATTCAGTAGTTTTTGGGTGGAATGTTCTGTAAATGTCTGTCTGTTAGAGTCCCATTTAACTGCTGTGTTTCTTTATTTATTCTTGTTTTGGTGATTTTTCCAGCTCTGATGGTGTGCTATTGAACTCCCTGACAATTATGATGCTGCTATTTATTTCTTTACTTAGCTCTAGTAGAATTTTCTTTGTGTATCTGGAAGCTCCTGTGTTAAGTACATATATATTTAGGATTGACATGTCTTTTTGTTGAATTGCTCCCTTTACCATTATATAATGACCATCTTTGTCTTTCTTTACCATTATTGATTTAAAATCAGTTTTATCTGATATGAGAATGGCTACACCTGCTCTCCTTTAGTTTCCATTTGCATGGAATATTTTTTCCATCCTTTCGTGTTGAGTCTGTGTGCATCCTTGTGGTTTAGGTGTTTCCTGAAAAGAGCAGGTACTTGAATTGTGTTTTATTCATCCATTCAGCCAGTCTGAATGCTCTACTCAAAAGACTCCACTCAAGAGACATAGACTTCTATGTCTTTTGCATGGAGCATTCAGACCATTATCGTTGAGTGATAGAATTGATATGTGGGATGCTGTTCTGTTCATCATGTTGGGTAGTACCTTACTGCTTGTTTTTGCCTCTTGTGCTATTTTATAAGAGTTGTGAGCATTTGCTTTTTGGGGTGATTTTACACTGGTGGGTATCTTTTGTGCTGATTTGCATATAATGCAGTTCTGAGTATTTCCTGCAGAGCAGATCTGGTCATGACAAATTTCCTCAGTGTTTGCTTGTCCGGAAAAGACTTAATTTCTCCATCTGTTTTGAAACTTAATTTTGTAGGATAAAAAATTGTAGGCTGGCAGTTTTTCTGTTTAAGAAGATTGAAGATGGGACCCTAATGCCTTCTGGCTTTTAAGGTCTCCATTGAGAAGTCTGCAGTTAGCCTGATGGTTTTTCCTTTGTAGGTTAGTTGTTCCTTTTGTCTTGTTGCTTGCAGAATTTTCTCCTTAATTTTGACTTTGGCCAGGTTGATGACTATGTGTCTTGGAGATGTCTTATTTGCTATGAATCTTCCTTGTCTTTGATGACCATCTTGTATCTGGATGTCCAAAGACCAGGGAAGTTTTCCTCCATTATTTCCTCAAATAGATTTTCCATGTTTTTTGCTCTTTCTTCTTCTCTGTCAGGAATTACCTATGATTCTTATATTTGGGCATCTTACACAATCTCATATTTATCAGAGATTATGTTCATTTCTCCAGATTCTTTTTCTTGGAGTGGCTGGGTCAATTTGAAAGCCTTGTCTTCAAACTTTGGAATTCTTTCTTCTGCTTGTTTTAGTCTGTTGTTAAGACTTTCCTCTGTATATTGATATTACCTAAATGGCTTTTTCATTTCCAGAAGTCTATTTTTTTCAATTATCTATCTCTTTAATGAGTCTTTCATTCACCCTCTGAATTATTTTTTCGGTTTCTTCGTATTGATTTTCAACTTTCTCATTGATCCCATTGAGCTTACTTGCAATCTGTATTTTGAATTCCATATCTGACAAAAATTTCCCTTTGGTTGGAGTCCGTTGCTGGAGAGTTAGTGCAATCTTTTGGGGGTGTCAAGAAAGTCTGTTTTTTCATATTGCCAGAATTCTTATGCTGGTTCCTTCTCACCTTGAACCTCTTCCTTTAGCTCAAAACATATAGCTTTACAGTTCTCCTGTTCTCCTCTGCTGGGAACTCTGCTTAGTGTAGAGAGGGAGAGGTACATTGCCTTTTGGCTCATGCAGGTTGGCACCCACTGTGCTGTTGCTGGCAATTTGAATCAGCTGGACCTCAGACTCCTGTGAGAGTGTTCAGGTGCCAGTGGTGATGGACTAGGTTAGGTAATACCCAGCTCCGAGGCCCCTGGTTTGTGTTTGATTCCTGAGAGGACCAGATCGAGACTGGGTTGGCAACCTTGCCCTGAAGTCTCCCTGAGTTCAGGCACTGGTTGTGATAGTGAGGGGTGAGGTGATCTTCTGCTGTGGAAGAATACTCAGGCAGGAGAAGGGCAGATGTACTGTGAGCTTTTGACAGGAGGGGCAGGACCCTCTTGTTGAGATTAGTTGAGGTAGACAGCTATGGGATGCACAAATCCATCTCTTGGCAGTGACAGAGGTTTCTGTCCTTCAGGGGCACAAAAGCACCCAGATTCCCAGCTCCCACCCTGACCCAAGTGCAGCAGAGGTGGTGATGGTAGCTCAATCCACTGTGTACAGGACTACCAGACTGGTTACGGACTGTGGCTGAAATGCTCAGGCAGGGGAGGTGTGGTTGTACTAGGGACTTGTCTCCAGGGTGGGTAGGCTCCTCCCAGAATATACAGGCAGCTCAGGGAGGGGACTGCAAACCCCACACTTCCTCAGCACAGATGGTAACTTTAGTCCTTGGGGAACATGAAAGCACTTGCTGTGGCTTTGTAGAGGAAAGAGAGTGTACCTCAAGCTCCATGGAATCCTGGGTGCAATAGGTGCTCTGTCAGATATGGGGTAGCCACTCCCAAGTGTCCTTGCTTAATCTTGCCCTGTGGAACCCTCACCAATCCCAAGTGGAAACAGCCATGGCTGCCTTAGCGGTGGAGAGGAGGAGGAGGAGAAGGCCCCAAATGGTGGGGAGCTGGTGTCCTGGTCCACTTTGTCCTATGGGGCCCTTTTGCATACCGCACTATCCTCTCAGCTAGAAGCAGCTTGCCCTGAATTACCAAGCTCTGGGAGACCTAAAGTTCTTTCAGTACCCACTGGTACCTCCAGGCTACTGTAGTCTGAGTGGGTGGTAGGGAATGTTGGCTGTGGATCCAGTGATATAGAGACACAGGGGCTGAGATTGCCATGTTGGGACAGCTGCAAAAACACCACCTATCCATAAAAGGAGGGAGATGAGCCACACCCTTTGTGTAGAACCCAGGCACAGTGAGCAGAGTACTTTTGGGGGTGTATCCCCCACTACAACCTCCCAAAATAGCACCCTAGGCCTGTGACCAGAGAGGGCAGGGCCCTTATCAGGCAGACTGCATTGGGAGGAAACTGTGGGGAGTGCAGTTTGCTTGAGACTCAGTCCCTCAGCAGCTGGCTGCAGGATGGTGAACACCATCCCAGAAGCATGCTGGAAAGCCTGGTTTTCCTGCCCCTCTCCAGCCAGGTGGGGGCTACAGCTGTGTCAAGCCCAAACTCAGCCTGAGGTGGTGCACTGCCCAGTGCCAAACTCATAAAATGAGGCAGAAAGGCAGCATGGGCAAGAAACTGGAAAATGCTGTCCGCACACATCTTAGTCTCGTCCATAGGCCACAGCAGGGTGCTGGAGACATTCCCAGGGGTGCATGGAAGTGCCTGTCTCCTCTATCCTTCCTTGGAGCTGCACAGTGGCTGCAGTCATGCCTGCAGTTCCCCAGTATTTAGGGTCTCGGAATGGCACCCTGCTCAAGCTGCTCCAGGCTCAGATGCCTGTGGGATTCCACATGAGTTCCCTTTCTGGAACAATGTCTCTGTGCACTCTCAGGTAGCTCCTTATGTTAGGCCTGAGACCTGTGTGGGTCAGGCAGTTCTCTTGCAGCCAAGATCATAAAAGCTTGTCTCAGAGAGTGAAGCCTTGAGGGCTTTTCTCTTATTGTTTCATCGCATCCAGGAGCTTCTCCCAGCTGTTAGCCAGCCCCTGGCTAGGTAAGTTGCCCTGAACCCTCTCCTTACCCACTTTTGGTGCTTCCCATCACTTCCCTGGTAAATCTTTGCATTCTCTCCTAGACAGTCTGTACGAAATGTGAGAATCTGCTTACTATTCTGGTTTTTCTCCGTGGAGGAGGCACATACTACCAGTGTTTAGTTGGCTGTCTAGATCCTATCCCATATTTCATTTTTAAAGACACTTTCAAAGTCTATTCCAGAGTGGCTCTACCAATTTACATCCCCATCAAATATTAAATATGTATGAGAGATCCAATTTCTCTACATCCTTGCAAGCTCTTGGAATTGTGACTATGTTTTTTTTAATTTCAGGATATTAGGGGTGTACAAACATTTGGTTACATGTTATGACTTTGCCACACCCAAACTATGTTTTATTTTATCTATAATGATTTGTGTGTAATGATATCTCATTGTGGTTTAATCTGCATTTTCTTAATGACTAATGATGTTTTACATTTTTTTCATGTGCTTATTTACCATTGTATATCTTGTGAAATATCTTTTTGTATCTTTTGTTTATTTTCAAATTGGATTGCTTATTTTTAATCGTTGAGTTTTAAGAGTTCTTTATATATTATAGATACTAGATTTTTGTCAGATATATGAATTTCTGATTTGCAAACATTTCCCCCCACTCTATAAGCTATATATTCATCCTCTTAACAGGCTCTTTCATGGAGCAAAAGTTCTTAATATTGATGACATACAATTCATTAATTTTTTTCTTTTATGGATTGTGCTTTCAGTATCAAGTCTAAGAAATTTTTGTCTGGCCCTATATTCCAAAGGCTTTCTCCCCCATGTGTTACATAGTTTTACAGTTTACATATAAGCCCATAATATATATATATTTTTTTATTTCAGCATATTATGGGGGTACAGATGTTTAGGTTACATATGTTGCCCTTATCCTCCCTCCCCCCCCGAGTCCTAGTTTCAAGCATGTCCATCTCTTGGATGGTGTGCATTGCACTCTTTGTGTATGCATATACCCATCCCCTCATCCCCCTCCCCCTCCCCTTCTCCTTGCCCGACATCTAATAGATGTTATTCTTATATGTACACTTATGTGTTGATCAGTTAATACCAATTTGATGGTGAGTACATGTGGTGCTTGTTTTTCCATTCTTGGGATACTTCACTTAACAGAATGTGTTCCAGCTCTATCCAGGAGTATACAAGAGGTGCTATATCACCATTGTTTCTTAAAGCTGAATAGTACTCCATGGTATACATATACCACATTTTATTAATCCACTCATGTATTGATGGACACTTGGGTTGTTTCCACATCTTTGCAATTGTGAATTGTGCTGCTATAAACATTCGGGTGCAGGTGTCTTTCT
>RJWJ010030432.1:0-19947 GCA_004363605.1 Indri indri | reverse complement strand
CGAAGAGAAAAAAATAGAGAGTTCTGGGGGTGGGTTGCAATTTTAAATAGGGTGTTCAGGGAAGGCCTCACTGAAAAGGGGGCATTTGAGCAAAGGCAGAAAGGAAGGGAGCGAGGGAACCACCCATCTGTCTGGGGTAACAGCATTCCAGACAGAGCAGATAGCAAGTGCAAATGCCTGGAGGCTGGAGCGTGCCTGGCGTATTTGAGAAAGAGCAAGGAAGCTGGTTGCCTGCTGAGAGTGAGCCAGGGGTAAGACTGACAAGAGGGCAGAGAAGTCACCGGAGGCGAGGGTGTGGAACCATGGTAAGGACTCTGGCTTTTGGTGAGTGAAATGAGGAACCAGAGGGGAGCTTTGAGCAGACTGCTGTGATCTAACTTCCATTTTAACAAGATCACTCTGGCTGCGGTGTTGTAAACACACTGAAGGTGCCAAGGCTGTTAGCATGGAGACCATTTTAGAGGCTGGTTGTACATTCTTAGTAAGAGATGATTCATCATCTCAGTAAGAGATGATGGTGCAGTGGACAACGGTGTTAAGGGAGGTGGTGAGAAGTGGTTTCATATTTTGAAGGTAGGGCCACCAGTATTTGTTAATGGATTGGATGCAGGATGTGAGAGAAAGAGGGGGTGGGCTCCAAGGTTTGTGTCCTGAGCAACTGGAAAAATGGAATTGCCATAAACTGAGATGTGTAAGCCTCTGAAAGCTTTTTTAGGGGAAGATGAGCAGCTTTGTTTTGGACAAATTAAGTTTTAGATGCCTATAATAAATCCAGTCAGGGCTGTTGAATAGATGGATAGATGAGTCGGCAGTTCAGGGGAGAGATCTAGGAAGTTGTCAGTGTATAGATACCTGGGGTCTGATACAGTAGCCACCAACCACATGAGATTACTGAGCACTTGAAATGTTGCTAGTATGAATTAAGATATGCCACAAGTGTAAAATACTCTCCAGATCAGGCCAGGCACAGTGGCTCACACCTGGAATCCTAGCACTGTGGGAGACTGAGGCCGGAGAATCCCTTGAGCTCAGGAGTTCGAGACCACCCTGAGCAAGAGTGAGACTCCGTCTCTACTAAAAATAGAAAGAATTAGCTGGGCTTGGTGGTGTGTGCTTGTAGTCCCAGCTACTCGGGAGACTGAGGCACTCTAGCCCAGGCAACAGAGCGAGACTCTGTCTAAAAAAAAAAAAAATAATAATAATCATAATAATAAAATACTCACCAGGCCGGGCGCGGTGGCTCACACCTGTAATCCTAGCACTCTGGGAGGCCGAGGCGGGCAGATTGTTTGAGCTCAAGAGTTCAAAACCAGCCTGAGCAAGAGCGAGACCCCGTCTCTACTAAAAATTGAAAGAAATTAATTAGACAACTAAAAATATATAGAAAAAATTAGCCGGGCATGGTAGCACATGCCTGTAGTCCCAGCTACTCGGGAGGCTGAGGCAGAAGGATTGCTTGAGCCCAGGAGTTTGAGGTTGCTGTGAGCTAGGCTGACACCACGGCACTCTAGCCCAGGCAACACAACGAGACTCTGTCTCAAAAAAAAAAAATAAAATAAAATAAAATAAAATAGTCACCAGATGTGGAAGACTTAATACAGAAAAAAGAAAGTGAAATATATCATTAATAATTCCTTATATTGATCACATGTTGAAATTACAATATTTTGGATATATTAGGTTTAAGAAAATACATTATTAACATTAATTTCATCTGTTTCTTTTTATTTTTTTAATATTTTTTTTTTGAGCCAGAGTCTCACTCTGTTGCCTGGGCTAGAGTGCCGTGGCGTCAGCCTAGCTCACAGCAACCTCAAACTCCTGGGCTCAAGTGATCCTCCTGCCTCAGCCTCCCGAGTAGCTGAAATTAGTTGTCCAACTAATTTCTTTCTATTTTTAGTAGAGACGGGGTCTCGCTCTTGCTCAGGCTGGTCTCGAACTCCTGACCTCAAGCAATCCTCCCGCCTCGGCCTCCCAGAGTGCTAGGATTACAGGTGTGAGCCACTGCGCCTGGCCTCTTTTTATTTTTTGAATGTGGCTACTACAATATTTAAAATTATGTATGTGGCTCACATTATATTTCTTACCACATGGTACAGATGGTACCATAAAGCCATAAACACTGGATAAGATCATCAAAAGGGAGTGAGAAGAGTTAGCTAGAGAAGAGGCCCAAAGATTGAGGCCTCATTGACAAGAAATATATACTGTGTGTTTTATTTATATTTATATATATATTTCACACATACACACACATATATACATTCAACTTTATTGAACTTTAATTGTAAAAACATAAAGCACACTCATTTTATACATATTCGTGTAACCACCACCCCACTATATTTTGTTTTCTTTGCATCTTAATATAAAGAAACCATTTTGAATAGATTCATTGGAACAAAGGGAGGAACACAAATCCCTTATTTTCCAACATTTAGGTACTCTTTAATTTGGCTGTTTCAGAAATCATTATTATTTCATTCTAGATAACTCACCCCCTGAGTTTTTAGAAATCAAAGGCTCTAATTGTTTACATTCACTTTTAATTATTCTAACTCTCTTTGTTAGGTTCAACCACAGTTTGAGCCCCAGAAGACTGTTTTTCCGCTTGTTTGTTTGTTTATAACTTTTCTTTCAACCAAATATTCCCCAGGAATGAGGCGAATGAATTTATATAGCACAGGGCCAATTGCATAGTGCCATTCGCATAATCCGTGATGTGATTGGCATTCTCTAGAATTGTTCAGTGTGGCTGCCCTGGTGGTATCTATGTTTAATACCACCAGGGCAATTTCTGAATGTCACAGAAACTGCCATCACTGGGGAGGACGATATATTTCAGTATGATGTTGTGTTGGTTAATGCTGCCTATGCATTAATTCCCTGACTATCATGTTTTCATTCTCCTAGTGATGTTTTATGCACTTTCAGCACTTGTTGGTCACGGCACACCATTTTAAAAGGCAGTTTATCACATAACAACAACTATACGAATGTGTTCCCTTAGACCTCATGGTGCCCAACACATCCTGGCTTCCTCGGCAGTCTTTTTATGCCCTTTATCCACTCCAAACCAGCACTCATGAGCAGTTTATCAGGGCAGGATTAACTTTTAGACTTTTGAGGAAGGAAATTTCTGAAAACAGACAATATATAGACAATAGACAATATATATCATATTGCTACAGTTTTGCTAGTGCAACTTCTCTCTTTAGTTTTCATTATGGAAATTTTGATTTATGACATACACAAAAGCAGAAAAATATGATATAATCAACCCTCAGGTATCCATCTTCAGCTTCAACAGTTACTAGCTTTTTGCTAATCTTGTTTCATCTACCACCACCACCTCCATTTTTTGCTGTATTTTTTTTATCATCTGAAATTTGTGTAACACACGTTTTCTTTTTTATAGTCCAGAGGTCTTTTTTTTTTTTTTTTTTTTTTTTTTTTTTTTTTTTTTTTTTTTTTTTTTTTTTTTTTTTTTTTTTTTACAGCTATTATGCCATGAATTCCCAGGGAACAGGTTCCAGCAGCTCGGGCTCCTTTCCCTTGGTTCTCACAGAGTGTGCTTCTCTGGGCGGAGCGGGCTGGCGCTTCAGTTGAACCCAGGCACCTCTCTTCGGCTTCCTTCTTTTTTCTGATCATTTTCCTTCACACATTACAGGAAGCTATCTCGAATCTTAGAGCACTTAATATGCTCAATACGCACATTCATTCTCTTGGCAAGAATCAAGAATCTTGCCCTTAACTTGTTTGTTTCCAATAATACCAGCAGCATGCTGGGTAACATTGTAGACTCTTCCAGTTTTGCCATGGTAACATTTGTGTGGCATTCCATTTTGAACAGCGCCGTGTTCCCTTGATGTCTACAGTGTTGCCTTCCTTGTAGATTCGCAGGTATGTGGCCAAAGGAACAAATCCATGCTCTCTAAAAGGCCTAGAGAACATATAGCAGGTGCCTCTGTTCTTTCCCTTGGTGTTCCTCATTTTGGCAAATTCCTGGAAGATGGTAGTTTAGGCTGAAAGGAAATAGTGTACAATTCCGTGGTATTTAGCCTGCGGAGACTCAGAAAACAATACCCCAGAATACCTCAGAAGCAGCCTCAGAAGCAAGTTTTTCTCTGACCTTCTCCTGCCCTCCTGTCTCTCAGTCCCATTCTCCCCTGAGGCTAGCCCTAGAAACTAGAATCCCTCTTTCCCAAGGCAGATCATAGAAACCACAACCCCTTTTCCCCAAAGCCAGCCAGAAAACCTAAAAATATTACTCTAACTTTCCCTCCACCCTATCTGTGTAAAAACTGACCAGAAAAAAAATTATCTGACCTACCTTGTTTGACCGTTATAAGACCCCCATTCCAGAGAGGGTCCTGCCCCATCCCCAGAAGGAAGGAATGCTGCTCAGAGAGACCAAGAAGAATCTAGACAGACAGGCCTTGCCGGGTTTCCCCAGTCCATTAGCATTAGATCACACCCCTTTTTGTCCAATCGTATTTCTACCTCACTGTTCAGATTTTATTGAACCTAAGCATAAAAACGGACCATTTCTCCTGTGCCTTTGGGTCTCCATTCTGAAGGCTCCCACGCATGAATGTTAAATTTGTATGCCTTTTCTCCAATTAATCTGCCTTTTGTGAGTTGATTTTTCAGCGAACTTTCAGAGGGCATTCAAAATGCTGTGCAACCACTATCTCTCTCTAGTTTCAAATGTTTTCATCACCCCAGAAAGACACCCTGTACCATTAAGTAATCACTCCTCATTTCTCCCTCTCCCCAACCCCTGACAACCACTAATCTGCTTTCCATCTCTATAGATTTGCCTATCCTGGGTATTTAATATGCAATGAATCATACAATATGTGACGTTTTGGGTCTGGCATCTTTCATTTAGCATGTTTTAGAGGTTCATCCAACTTGTGGCATGTATCAGTAATGAATTCCAATTTATGGCTGAATAATATTTCATTATATGGATATACCACAGTTTGTTTATCCATTCATCCACTGAGAGACAGTTGGGTTGTTTCCACCTTTTGGCTATTATGAATGACGCTGCTATAAACATTTACGTACAAGTTTCTGTGCAAACATATGTTTTCATTTCCTTTGGATCTATACCTAGGAGTGGAATTGCTAGATCATATGGTAATTCTATACTTAACTTTTTGAGGAACTGCCAAATCATTTCTCATAGCAGCTGCACAATTTTACATTCCCACCAGCAATATACAAGGGTTCTAATTTCTTTTTCTTTTTTCTTTTTTTTTTTTGAGACAGAGTCTCACTCTGTCACCCAGGCTAGAGTGCCATGGTGTCAACCAAGCTCATAGCAACCTCAAACTCCTGGGCTCAAGTGATCCTCCTGCCTCAGCCTCCCAAATAGCTGGGACTACAGGCATGCGCCACCATGCCCGGCTAATTTTTCTATTTTTAGTAGAGACGGGGTCTCGCTCTTGCTCAGGTTGGTCTCAAACTCCTGACCTCAAGCAATCCTTGAGTGCTAGGACTACAGGCATGAGCCACTGCACCTGGCCAAAGGTTCTAATTTTTGTACCTGTGGATAACACTTGATATTCTCTCTCTCTCTCTCTCTCTCTCTCTCTCTCTCTCTCTCTCTCTCTGTATACGTGTGTGTGTGTGTGCGCCTTATAGCCAGCGAAGTGGTATCTCATGGTTTTGACTTGCATTTACCTAATGACTAATGATGCTGAGCATTTTTTCATGTGCTTGTTGGTCATTTGTATATCTTCTTTGGAGAAATGTCTGTTCAAGTCCTTTGCCCATCTTTTAGTTGGACTGCTTTCCCGTTTCTTGTTGAATTGTAAGAGTTCTTTACACATTCTGAGTACTGGACCCTTATCAGATATACTATTTGTAAATATGCTTCCCATTCTGAAGGCTGTCTTTTCAGTTTCTTGATAATGTCCTTTGATGCACAAAAGTTTTTAATTTCAATGAAGTCCAATTTATCTATTTTTTTTTCTTTTGGTGCTTGTGCTTTTGATGTCAAGTCTAAGAATCCATTTCCAAATTTGAGGTCGCAAAGATATACCCTATGTTTTCTTCTGAGAATTTTATAGTTTAGCTCTTCTATTTATATTTAGATCAATTTTGGTTAATTTTTGTATATGAAGTGAGATCGAGATCCAACTTCATTCTTTTGCATGTGGTTTTCCAGTTGTCCCAGAACAATTTGGTGAAGAGACTCTTTTTTTCCCTCATTGTATGTTCTTGACACTTCCTGTAGTATTTTAAAACAAATCCTAGGCATCATGTTGCTTCATCTGTAAATACTTTAGTGTTCATCTCAAGTCAATAAAGACTTTTTAAAAACATGACCATTATGCCATGGTCACATCTAACAAAATTAACAATTATTCTTTAATATCATCTAAGACCCAGTCCATATTCAGATATTCCTGTTGTCTCAAAAGCACCTTATAGCTGGTTTGATTGAAACAGGATTCAAACAAGTTTCGCACACTCAGCCACAGTACCTTTCACTCTGATGTATCGGTTAGGGCCTGAATCCCACTACTACCACCACAGGTGACAGGTGAGAGCAAGAACAAACAAAATATCTTCCATTTCTGGCACTGGCAGTGACCATTTCCTTGTTTTAATAATGACGGCGTCCCAGTTATCAACTGTTAATAACAAATCACCCCCAAACTTGCTGGCTTAAAAGAACAATTGCTTTCATTATCTCTCCTGGTTTCTGTGGGTCAGGAATTTCAGGAAGGGCTCGGTTGGGCAGTTCTGGCTGGGTCTTGCGTGTGATCGTGGTCGATGGTGATTAAAGCTGGTATTGCAGGGGCACTGAAAGCAGGGGTCTACCCAGGCCTTCCCTTCATTTCATGTAGTCTCAGGGCCTCTCTACATGGGCTAATTTGAGCTTTCTCACTGCATCATGGCCTCGAAACAGTTGGGTTGCTTACATAGCAGCTCAGGGCTCCAAGCAGGTATCCAAAAGAACCAGGCAGATACTGTATCACTTTTCATGACCTAGTAGCAGAAGTCACATTGTGCTATTCTACCATAGTCACAAGCCCACCTAGATTCAAGGGGAGGCAACATAAACCCCCACCTCTTGAAGTAGCACTGGTTTCATGAATGTGCATCCCACACTTAGTTTAATGGTCTCCTATTGCTGTCCTGAAATTCTTAATACATTTTGAATAAGGGGCTCAGCAAATTGTATAGCTGGTTCTGCCTTCAAGGGAGAATGTCGAAGTCACATTGCAAGAAGAACATATGGGATGGGAGATACTGTCGCGGCCATCTTTGGGAAATAAAATCTGCCACAGTTAATGCTTCTTTGAGTGGTTAGTGTGTGCCAGGCACTTTAGCTCATTGAATTTCCACAACCATGTAAGGCAGGTACTATTATTATTTCCATTTTCCAGGCGGGGAAAGTGGCTTGCTCATGTTCACTCCGTTAGAGAGTGGGAGGATCAGGAATTGAATTCAGTTCAATTTGACTCTTGTACTCTAGTGCTCACCCACTGTGTTATCCTGCTCATGTTAATTAGTTTTCTTGTAGGCCCAAAGCATCTGAGTTGTTGAGTTTCTATTGGTTCTCTGTGGTGGTCAGATAACAGCAGTTATCATAGTGCCTAGCACATAGTAGGAGCTCAATAAACTTTCACTCTCCTGTCTTCCCCTTAGTATGCTCTCCAGTCTTGGTTACATTCATTACCATTAGGCCTTCTTTTTGGTATCAGTAGAAGGAAGGTCTTCTTTATTCAGTAAATGTTGATGGTACACCTACTAGGCATCAGGCTAGGTGCTTTCCATCCCCTTTTTCTGGCCTGTGGAATGTCCCCATCTCTTAGGTGGTTTATTTTCCTGTGTCTTGAATTAACCCCAGTCTTGTTTTCTGTATAAAGCAGCAGTTTAAAGACTATACGGGGCAGCTCACGCCTGTAATCCTAGCACTCTGGGATGCTGAGGCGGAAGGGTCACTTGAGGTCAGGAGTTTGAGACAAACCTGAGCAAGAGCAAGAGTGAGATTCCGTCTCCACAAAAAATAGAAAAATTAGCCGGGCATGGTGGCACACTCCTGTAGTCCCAGCTACTTGGGAGGCTGAGGCAGGAGGATTGCATGAGTCCAGGTGTTTAAGGTTGCAGTGAGCTATGATCATGCCACTGCACTCTAGCCAGGATGGCAGAGTGAGACTCTGTCTCAAAAAAAAAAAAATAAAAATAAAAATAAAGAAGTGGTTTGAACTAGAAAGTAGTCACTAGGCAATTTCTAATGTCTGCTGCAAGCTCTAATTATCTGCCTTCCCTGTCCTTGTTTCTGCTCTGATCCTAGTCCTTGCAATTTTCTAGACACAGCCTATATGTCCCAAAGGCTCCTGAAAGTCCTCCTTTGCTCTTTTCAACTCTGCCTCAGGAATAGCTTCTCCTGAACTTGCCCAGTGCCAAGTCCTCATCTCCTTTCCCCAACCTGGACCATTTGGTCTCTTTATAAGTTTCTCATTCAGGATATACATTTATGTAGTAAAAAGCAACACTTAATGCTTTCTATCACATTTGAGATACTTAAGAACCTCACACTGGCATATCATTAGTCTCCTGCAAGCAAGAAGGTCATCCTTAAATCCACAAACACTCTATGGGCGGAGAGTATACCCTTTGAAGGAGGTAAATTTAGAAAAAAGTGAAAAAGAGGGTGAAGCTTGTGGCTTTGTCTGGGAAATAAGAAACCTCTCATTATTCCAAGTGGTGCAATAGGCTATTAACATATATTCAAGGCTGGGCATGGTGGCACGTGCCTCTAGTCCCAGCTACTCAGGAGGCTGAGGCAGGAGGATCGCTTGAGCCCAGGAGTTTGAGGTTGCTGTGAGCTAGGCTGACGCCGCGGCACTCTAGCCCAGGCAACAGAGTGAGACTCTATCTCCAAAAAAAACCAAAAAACAAAAACAAAAACAAAAACAAATATATATATATATATATTGAATAAGGTTTATATTGTTAAAAACATCTTTTAATTGCAATAGAGTTTTCACTTTCTAAAATTCTCACATATTGCATACATTATTGTATCCAATCTGAAAACCTCATATAAATCCATGAATAATGGATCCATATAAAGGAAGATGGAGTTTCTCTCAGGGTCACTCAGGTTACTCAACCCTATGTGGCTTCTATTGCTGGCTCTGCCAACAACTGTGTGACTTATCTGACTTGGTTTGTTCATCTGTAAAATGGGAACAAATAATCTCAGCTCTGCCTACCTTCAGGATTCTTTTGAAGGGTGAAAGAGATAATGGATATAAATGTGCTTTGGGGACTATGCAGCTCTCCTCAACTATAGTTTGCTTGTTATAAAGGCCTCGACAATGCACAAAAGTGGGCGTGGCATCATGTCCACTTTTGCTTTGTTTTATTTATGTCATCACAGTAATCATGAATATATTCTCACTGGAAAAGCCTCACACAATTTGTATATATTAATTAATTAATTATTGTGTGACCCTTACTTATGTGCCGGACACTGTTCTAGGCCTGTCCTGTCCAACAGAGTAAGCCCTACCCACATATGGCTCCTGTGACTGAGGAAATGAATTTATAGTTTCATTTAATTTTAATTAATTTATACTTAAATATAGAAATGGATACACAATACAGTTATTGGAAAAATTCTAAATATGTTTTGAACAACTTGGATATGTATGTGTGAATCTACTCCTTCAACTATAAGTTTCTGAAGTCTAAATATATCTATATTTAGATATATTGGATTTCTGATAAAAATTTAGCATCTCAGTTACAATGTAAGAGTGAAATATACTCAGGATTTTGAAGACTTACTATGAGAGAGTAAATAAATTATCTCATTAATAATTTTTATATTGATTGCATGTTGACTTGATAGTATTTTGGATATATTGGGTCAAAGAAAATATACTATTAAAATTAATTTCACCTGCTTCTTTTTTTAATTTTTAATGTCACTACTATTAAATTTATAATTACATATGCAGCTTGCATCACATTTCTGTTGGACAGTGCTGCTCTAGGCACTGAAGATAAAGCAGGGAACAAAGCAGATAAAATGTCCTGCCCTCATGGAACTTACATTTTAGTGTGGAAGACAGATGATAAATAAAATAAATATGTAAATATATATAACATATCAAATGGCAACAAGTGCTTTGGAGAAAAATAAAGAAGGGCAAGTTAGACAGGAGGTGGTAGGAGGGCTGCAGTTTTAAATAGGAAGGTCAAGGAAGGCCTAACTGAGAGGCTGGCTGACTTTGGGCAAGACCTAAAAGAGTTGAGGGAACAAGCAATGAAGCTACCTGGGGGAAGAGCCTTCCAGGTCGAGGGACCAGTAAGTGATGAGGCCTTGATGGCAGACGGGCCTGGAATTTCAAGAACCTGCAAGGAGGCCTGTGTGGCTAGAGCACAGAGTGCAAGGGGGAGGATCAATAGCCGATGAGATAGACAGGTGTGGGACAGGTGATAGAGTGGGCCAGGTAAGGTAGACTGTAATGGGCAGCTTCTGACATGGCTTCCAATGATCCCACCTCCTAGTATTAACACCCTCATGTAATCCTTTCTCCTTTGGTGTGAGCTGGATCTAATGAAGAGACTCCAGTAAAACTGATAGGATGCCACTTCCAAGTTTAAGTTTAAAAGACTATGGCTTCCACTTGGTAGTCTTGCAGTACTCACTCTCTTTTGTTTGCTCACCTTGATGAACTGCGGTGTTACAAATTGCCCTCTGGAGAAGCTCATGTGGCAAGAAACTGAGGCCAGTCTCTGACCAATAGCCAGCGAGGAACTGGTCTTCAGTCCAACAACCTGTGAGGATCTGAATACTGTCAACAATCACTGAGTGAGCTTAGAAGCAGATTCTACCCCAGTTGAACCTTGAGATGAGTGAGGCCCCACCTGACATCTTGATCACAGCCTTGTGAGAGATCCTGGACCAATAACTTCATGGCAGCCTAGTGAGAGACTCTGGTCTGGATGACCCCCAAACTATGAGATAATAAATGTGAGTTGTTTCAAGATGCTAAACTTGAGGGTAATTTGTTACACAGCAAGAGATAACTAATACATTGGATCCTGTAGGTCACTGTAAGTAAAAACTGGGCAGAGGGTCTGTTGGAATCACTGGCCGGGAAGTTACGAATAGACTGTAGGAAGACAAGGGTGGAAGCGGAGAGGCCTGTTGAGAGGCCATTGAAATAATCTAGGCAAAGAGATGCTGGTGTTATTGGTAGAGATGGTAAGAAGTGGTTGGATTTGGGATGTATTTTGAAGGTAGCACCAACAGGCTTTGCATTGGGTTGGATATAAGGTGTGTAAGACATAAGAGATGACTCTAGGTTTTTGGTCTGAAGAATTAGAAAAGAATGCTGAGATGGAGAAAACTATAAAAGCAGTAGATTTGTGGAGAAAAAGATAGGAGTTAGATTTTGGGCATGCTTAATTCGAGATACTTATTAGATAGCCCAGTGCGGATGCTGAATTGGATATATAAGTCTGGTGTTTGAAGCCGGAAATATAAATTTGAGAGTCTTCAGCATTTAGATGTTAAAAAGTGAAAGTCTCCTTGTTCCCCGCTTCTACTTTCCACCCATGAAAACCCCACTATTAGCTCATGTATAGGGATGTATATGCACACATGTATTATTTTTTCGTAAATAGAATTGTTTTGAACTGCTTTTATCAATTAGTATCTTTTGGAGCTTTTTCCATGTAAGTACATACATACATACCTCACTCTTTTTTAACAGCTGAAGAGAATTCCTTTGTTTGAATGAATCATGTGTATTCATTTATTCATTCATTCACTGAACAAATGTTTTTTGAGGACCCAGGCACTGATCTAGTGATTGATGATAAAGAAGTCCCTTATGAAAGGACATTTAGGTTGTTTCTAATTTTTTTTTTTTTTTTTGAGACAGAGTCTCACTCTACTGCCTGGGCTAGAGTGCCATGGCGTCAGCCTAGCTCACAGCAACCTCAAATTCCTGGGCTGAAGGGATTCTCCTGCCTCAGCCGCCCAAGTAGCTGGGGCTACAGGTATGTGACACCACACCCAGCTAATGTTTTTCTATTTTTAGTAGAGACGGGGTCTCGCTTTTGCTCAGGCTGGTCTCGAGCTCCTGACCTCAAGCAATCCTCCTGCCTCGGCCTCCCATAGTGCTAGGATTACAGGCGTGAGCCACCACGTGTGGCCTGTTTCTAATATTTTGCTATTGCAAATATTGATACAACAACCATCCTGATATAGGCATCTTAGTTCACACGTGAGAGTTTTTTTTTAATTTGGCATTGATTTATACAAGTGGAATTTCTAGGTCAAAGGGCTCAATAGTATTTCTAATACTTGCGTCTCAGGTTCAATTAGGATGGTGTCAATGTGGCAGGTAAATTTGTAATAAAAATCAAAGATATTCACCAAACGTGGAAAAGAAATCACTCAATAAAATGCCCTAGTGGAAGTTGTAAAATGTCCCTACAATTTTTCTTTACTATGTGAGTGTGGTCATACCCAAATCATAATCATTCCTCAAAGTGTGGCTCAAACAGTAGCTCCTTCACGAAGCCTTCCATAGACCCTAAGCAGTTGTGATCTCTCCTGCCTCTTTACCTGAGTATGGTCCTTATCACATACTACCCTGTATCATAAATACATCCTCTACTAGACTTGCATTTTTGTCCCTGAAGGGCATGAACAGTGTCTTTAATTCATCTTGCATCCTCCCTCAGTGCATAGTACTATGCTCAATGTTTATGTGATTAAACAGAAGTCCTAAAGCAGAAAAAGTGAAACCTACAATCTCAAGAATGAGCATGGAGCCTGTACAATGGCCAGATGGTGTTTGTGCACCATCAGTGTGACATATGTTTCCCATGGCTCACAAGGCTCTGCAGAAATTGCCTGCTTCTCCGACTCTATCTTTCTTATACCACTCTTCTTCTTCCTTCTACGCTCCAGTGACATTGGCTTTTTTTCTTTTTTTTTTTTGACCACACCAAGTCTGCTCCCATCTCCAGGCCTTTATTCCTGTTGCCTGGAGTGCTAGAACTGCTGATCTCTGCTGGCTGCTTCTTTTTCTTCAAGACTCAGCTCAATTTGCACTTCCTTAAAAAGGTTTTTCTTGACTGCCTCTTCTAAACTAGGTCCCAACTCCAGTTATTCTCTGTAACATCACTTTAACTTAATTCTCCAAGTAGCATTTATCTTTCTGAAATTAACATGTTCATTTGTTTGCACTAGCATGCAAGTTCCACCAGAGGAGGGACCTTGCCTGTCTTGTTCAACACTGTGTACCTTCGGTGGCTACAATAGAGCCTGTAGTAGTGAGGACGATTTGGGCTGAATGTAACAGAATATTCAACTAAACGTGGCATCAACTGTAAAGGTTTATTTTTCTCACATAAAAAGGAACTCAGAGATAGGCAGCACCAGCATTGGTTCAACAGTTCAATGCTGTCCGGATTCTGGATTGGCTTCTCTGAGATTGTCTTGGCCCTCCCTTGTGGTTGCAATATGGCTGCCAAGGGCCAAAACATCACAAGAAAATACCTCTCTCAGGAAGAAAGGGGTTCTGAGGTCTCCCTCCCTCTTTTTATCAAGGTGGAAAGACTTTCCCAGGAGGACTCTCACACTTCCCTCTTTTATCCTATTGGCCGAACGTCAGTGGGAGTCTACACCATCCAACTAGTAAAGGAAAGATTGTTGTGGTTTTTTTTTAACCAGTCATGGTTCCTCACCTGGATGTAAGCCTCTCTATCCTAAACCCTGTGCCTCTACCCTATACTTGAAGTAAATCAGGGCTCTCTAAGCAAGGAAAAAGTGTTATGGCTATTTCGGAGGTAACCGACTGTGAGCCACACTAGCATTTATGGAATGGAGATATGAATTCATGCTGATCCACCTACATGCAACAATTAACAAATTTTACACACACACACACACAGTTGCAAGGCCAAGATCTGTAACATAATGCCTCTGCCTTTAGAGGACTTCCAGGTCCCAGGCCCTCTAGGAGCCCCCATGTGTTTTATTAGGACTAATGTGATGGCTGCTGAAATAGGCTTGCTGTTGAGAGACCTGGCCTCTTCTGGGTTCCCAGAAACCATCTAGTGTGCCCTTGTTTCCATAACAAAGTCCCCTATGTAGGTGTGACTAGTCTTTGAGGGTGGGGAAAGTGCCCTACTGTCAGTGGCAGGGATCCTCACAGAGGGCTGTTTGGTTTCCCAGATTATGGCCCATTTTCAAACTGTCAACAAAAGAAGTAACCAGACAGAAAACTGCCCCCAGCAGTGGACTTTCTCATTTTACACTTGGGGAGGTGTGACACGGTCACTAGTACTCCAAGATACCTATTCTTAGGAGTTTATTTCTGTCTTAACCATGTTTGTTTTACACCTTGTTAGATGATCTTTGATTCTTGGAAAAACAACTTCTTGGAAGCTGAAAAGGATAAGGAGTAGGAAATGGAGAATTGAGTGCAGGGCACATGTAATGTGGTGGTTTATAAATGATGGTTTATTTTTGATAAGTAAAGTTTAAATTATAGTTATATAGCCAGATAAAAGGATAGCCTAATTAAATTGCTTGATTAATAGTTGTTTTTTGTTTTTGTGAATTTGCTTGTTTAAAAAGTAAAAGCTTCTAGAAGATAGTTAAGTCCTCCAAACCCGGGAGATGGCCTTCCCAACGCCACTCCACCCCTACCCCTAGCGCAGTCACTGGGAAACTAGACCACCTGCCACAGGCTCAGGCCCCGCCACCCAGCTCTCCCCTGCGAGGTCCAGGGGTGCTGCCGCAGCAAGTTTCCACTCCTCGAAGCATGCTCCTTCCGTGGGGTTGCCTCAGTAAGGTGGACCGACTGGGTGAGCAAACAGCGTAGGCAAGGAGGGGGATCCAGGAGACATGCTCGGGCCAGAAAACCGCTCTGCCTCCTTTGACAGCGGCGCGACCCTTCCCCGCGGAGCACACAATAGGTGGCTGCTCCACGTTGTTTCCCAGCCCCTTGCCGCCTGGCTCCTGGGGGGTTGCGGGGTTGGGGGACGGGAGAGATCCCCAGCGCTCCTTCGGGCACTGCAGTTCTAGGGGGTGGGGGGAGAGGAGCACTGGGGAAGAACACGCCCCACTCTTGGAGACATTTCATCACCCCTCTCCGTCCTCCCCCCCCACCCGCCAGCCGGCCCCAAAGAGCAAAAAAAAAAAAAAAAAAAAGCAGGCGGATCTCCCCTCCCGGATGCGGCTGCACCAGCAACATCAGCTGCGGGCGGAGCCCCAACGGTTGCCACTTCCCCCCTCTTCCCTCGTGACCCTCGCCCCCACCTCTAGTTCTCCCTCCCTCTCCGCACACCCTTGCCCGTCAGACACACCCTCCGTCTTCGGCTGGCCGCGATCAGCGCTCAGGCCCTCTAGGGGAGGGAGCTGCAAGGCAGTGAGCGAGCAAAGCAGGCGAGAAAACGAGGGAAGGAGGGAACGAGGGAGGAGCAGCGGGTGGGAGGGAGGAGCAGCTTGAGCCGCGCCGCCGCCGAACTGCGATGTGGCCGGCCGGCGTGTAAACAGAGGGAGCAGCAGCGGCCGCGGCCGCTCCGGCCCGGGGCAGCGAGTCCGCCCGCCGAGACCTGCCCGCCGCCGCTGCCATGGCCGAAGTGCGCAAATTCACCAAGCGGCTCAGCAAGCCCGGCACGGCGGCTGAGCTCCGGCAGAGCGTGTCGGAGGCCGTGCGGGGCTCCGTGGTGCTGGTGAGTGGCCGTGGGGACGGGGCGTCCGGGGAGACGCGCTCCGGGCGGGAGCGATGCGGTGGCTTCCCGCGCTCGGGGGCCGGGAGCAGGAGCGACGCTGGGCAGTCGCCCGGCGCGCCGCGCGCTCTTTCTCCGCTCCAGTAAGTTTTCGCACCGGCAGCCGCTTGCCGGGATCCGAGTCCCAGGCGCCCGCTGACAGCGTTCCCGGCTGCCGGGCGTGCGCCGCGGGGGAAGCCGACGGGCAAACCGTGGCTCGGAAGACTGCGGGAAGCGGGGGGCTCCGGCCTGGGTCGGGGCCGGGGGTGCGAGCTAGGGAGCCGACCTAGCGCTGCCCTGGACCGGGCACAAAGAGCCAGGGACGAGGGCACGACGAGGTCCCTATGCCCTCCTGCGGGCACCTGAGGCAGCCTAGGTGGAAGGATGCGATGAGCGTTTTGCACGTCCACACTCGCGCGCTCGCACACACGCGCACACACTCACCATGTACACAAAAAAGAGCCCCACCCAAAAAGCCCAGGCGCTCAAGCTCCGGCGGGAGGTGAGAACAGAGGAAGCAGAGCGACTTCCTCCTGCAACTGGGGAGAGAGAGGGTGGTGATGGGTGTTGAAGGGGCGCTGCTCCTGCCGCGGAGGGAGGGGACTGGAAACAACGGGGTTCCGAAGGAGAGTGGGCGCGGGGTCGTCCGCCTCACGGAGAGGGTGTCCCCTGGGCCCCGCGAGCGCTCCAGAGGCAAGGGGATTTGGGGGAAGACGGGGTGTGCCAGTCCAGGATGGAGGACCTCGGGTCAGAGCCCCCCCGCTGGGGGATGGGGATTTGAAAGCGCGCTGACCCCCTGGGAATGCTCGCGGCGCACCCTCGGCTTTATCCGGATTTTCTGACTCCGGAGGGAAGCGGAGGGGGTGCTAACGGGCACTTGCCCCTTCTCCTGTTTTCAAGACGCTGGTTGCCAATTTCCTGGACTAGAGAACAAACCCTAAATAAGCAGTCGGGCTGGTTAATTAGCGTTTGTTTTGTTACTTAGTTCTTTGGGTTTTTTGTTTGTTTGTTTTTGTCTCTCTCCACTCCATCTTACAGCGTGTTGTTTGCTGTGTTTAAATTTCACCATTTAAGAGAGGGCTCTTTTTGTTAAAACAACTTGTCATCGGAAGGGAACTTCACAGCTTTTCCTTGTAATTTTTCTGTTGATCTTGTAGAATCAGCAATAAAACCAACATTAAAGGGAGGCCAGGGGCCTGATCCCAACAGTGGAGAAAGTTGACATTAGTGGGAGTTCTGGAGGAGGATCAAAGGTAAACTGTGTACCTTTGAGATACAGATCTGATCCCTAATAGCTACAACTGTGTAAAGCCAAGTGACTTTAAAGAAATCTCTTTATCATTGCTGGACCCTTGAAAGTTTAATCCTGCTGTTTAGAGGAGCTAAACCCAGACCTTTAATGTTGTTTTAATGGACTTGGCTTATTGTGTGTTTCACTATGATTTTGGAGTGAGGACCTGTTGGGGTCAGATTGGAGCCTCGCTTGTCATCACAGCCAGTTAAGAGAGGAAGGCAAGCTGTGGGCAGAGCATTTATACCAGGGCTATCATCTTGGGTGATTGTTAACAAGCGATTCAATCTGCGCAGCACAGGGAACACTTTCCTAAATTCAGGGGAAAAGAAACCTTCCTTGAGCAGGGGCGGCTGGCCTTCTGCCACATCATGTGAAGGTAGCAGTAGGTGGACAGATGTCTCAAGAGAATAAGTGGGACACAGCAAACCTCCACTGGGATTTGACCAGCACTTGACCTGCCACCCTCAGCAGCAAAAACTTAACATTAGCATTCTTCCCCAGGTTTTTAGGTTGTAAAAAGAATTTGTGCAGCACAGGTGCAGCGGCTCCCTCCTGTTACTGGGAGGGGGCTCTTCTGGGATATACTGCCTGTGGCCACGGTTCCCTTGTCACCCCAGCTTACTTGGGATCAAAGTCACTAATTTTTTAGCATTTATACCAGGCAGTGCAGAGGACTGATGTTTACTTCTTACTCTAGTATGTGATCCACCGCGAAATTTTGGGAGTGGGGGAGAACAAATTCTAGTAATCTAAATCCATCCGTTGAGCTCCCACTATGTGCAAAGCACAGTGCTAGATGCCCCGTAATGATAAGGAAATGTAGACGACTTTTTTCTTCATTTGTTTTCATTAGTTCCAATCTGGGTTGGATCTGTGTGTGTTTGTCAATAGGACACCCAGATTATGCATACAAATCAATTTCAGATAGCGCTTTAGTGAACGCTGTTTGTAAGCAGTCAATTAAAAATAAGGAAATAGTCTTAAATGGAGTATACGCTCCTGAAGGACTCTCCCAGCCCCTGCTTTTCTGACACAAAGAGCTGTTAACGAAAGTTAGTAAAGCCGTGGGTAGTGGGAGAGTGAGGGGACCATGTTGCAGCTGCCGCTGTAACTTCTGATTCTTATTTAAGCCCCATGTGTTTATTAAGGGACAGCTGAGGTAGGATTTACACTCGCTGCTATAAACCTAAGATACGTTAGGGCTTCAATATGAGATGGAGTCATTGCTACAGCAAGCCGAGCTTTCCTCTGGTGTATGTCTCTTTAGAACTTGGAAAACCCACCAAGCTGAACAAATACACAGTATTTCCCGTTTAGGGTTTTTTTTTAATTTTTTTGGTAGGACTTTACAATTACATCCTTGTTGGCATGTTGCTAACATCAGTTTTGCTCACTGTTTGAAAAATTCAGAAGGCTTGGGCCTGGGCTATGTATAGCATGTTGTTGTGTATTCAAGCCTTTATTCAGTTTATTAGTACTTCCATGAATCTATTAACTACATAATAAAGCAGACAGAGAAAGAGAGGCTGTTTCGTTGCTGCATTTTCCTGTAAGTTCAGCATTTTTACGAAAGTCATTAACGGAGGGAAAGGGATAATTACAGAATCACCATTGACAGATTTCTCAAGAGGGGTTTGGGGAGGACTCTTACAACCTGAGAGTACATGTGATTAATGGAGAAGTGTTTACATGTGTACATGTTAAAATGCAGAATTTTAACACCATTTTTGTTATAATTCAGGATGTAGCTATTTGTGCCTCAGGGGGAACAAAGGCATTTGATAAACCCTTTGTATTATGGCCGCCCTTCACAGGAACCACTTTGTCAGCCTGGGGGAGTCACCTAGTAGGTGTTTGGATATTGTTTACTGCTGAGTTTACCCTCAAGTCCTTATGCGCCAGAGGATCAGGAAAGAGTTGCTAGATATTACCGGTTGTGGCCCCTTGAGGCAGGGTAATGCATGCAGCCGCCCCTGGCTGGCACGGCATCTGCCAGGTTTCGTGTAATAACTCTAGTAGAGAAAAGCTCTCCACAAGCTGAGAATGGCTGAAAAGCATCTGCAGCTGTTGACTGCCCCCATTCACCACACGCAACTACCTTTGCCTGGAATGTTTGTTATGTTTGCATCCAGGGAAGCACTGAAAACGGAGCGGCTCTTCTGCTCCCTCTGCCCAAGGGAATTGGTGGAAAGTACTTAATATAGGACAAAACCCCCTGTTCACCTGTAAGGAGGTGAGAATGTACACGGTGGAGTAAAGGCAGTTTCCACTTGGGCTTCTTAACCATGCGTTTCTAGTTCAGAGACTTATTTCAACTCCGGAGTAAGCTCTGACAGGGGGCATGATGGTACTGTGAGAATCAGGATATCAGTGTCAACTCTTACCCTATATACATAGTCCTTGAAATGTCTCGGTGTTTTCTTCTCCTTAGCAGGAGAGTCAGGAAAGTTAAAGTGTTGGCGCCTAAACATAAAATAGTCTCACTACTCCTTATGTTGGCTTCTTCAGGTTAGGAGGGCGCAGAGCAAGCCACTCCTTCAGGATCTGTACAAAAAAAAAAAAAAACAGTGCAGTTTGACGTGAAACCAGAGAGGCCTCCTCACTGAACCCTCATTTAAGCACGAAATAGTAGAATTGGTCTTCTAACATGTTAAAAATTCTCTGGACTGAGTCTTTTTCTATTCTAATCAGTAAGCCTTTTTTCTTTAAACTTTTATTGTTTTATTATATAATAAATGCATGTTTATTATAGAAAAATTCAAAACAGAAAAGTAAGAACCATCACCATCTCATTCACCAGAGGAATATAATATTCTAATATTTCGAGACTCTTCTTTCTTTTTCTTTCTCTGTGTATGTAGTGTGTGTGTGTGTGT
>RJWJ010030431.1:0-19911 GCA_004363605.1 Indri indri | reverse complement strand
ACGTTTTCTAACAGACATAATCTGCGCCACTCATGCCAAGGCCCATCACGCCTTTATTCATGGTTCCAAAATCAAATTTATTTTCTGAAATCTGTAGCGAGCATGGCCTACTTCCTCTTCCCAGGACAAGCAATCAGAGTCTTCATGGTTGCCTTAGTGCTTGTGTTTCCTCTCCAGACCTCAAAGTCATCTGATACACGCTCCACTTTTTTCAGTATCATTTATTCTCCCGTGAATTAGCAGAACCGTATTAATTTAAACTTGCCATTCAATTTCTAGGGAATCTGAGTGAACACCAACAATTATAAGCTGATATAGAATTACAGACAAACTACTATGACCCAACAACCATTGTTTGAAGAGAAAGGACTGAGCTCAGACTCAGCAGATGTTTGAAGTGTGGTCCTTGCGAGGAAGGTATTTCCTGCCAGGATCTCAGGCTTTCCTACATTTCTCTGAAGCTGTGCACCTCCCAGTTGTAAAACTATAGCAGGCACAGGGAGCCTGGGGATTAGCCCACGCAGGAGTTTTCTTCAGCGTTGTATGTTGGACCAAATTCAAGAGGAGAATGGTTGGATAGTTTTCACGTCTCCCATTTCAGTAAGTAAACGACAACTCCCCCATTCATTCTAAATAGATCATAGATTAAATAATGAATGGTTTTGATGCTAATTATCAAACACTTATATCTATTGGAAAATAGTCCTTAATGTGTGCTGATTTATGAAATAGGTTTGTTTGCCAAACATTTACCCTTCCTCTACACTTAGTGATATGCAAGTTGCTTTTCACGAAGCTGGAGCCCCTTCCTGGCAGCCCTGGGACGAGAGGGACAAGGATGATTCATGGCCCAAGGCTGAACCGCTCTGGATAGAGTCGGGAAGCAAACGGCCTGGAAAATCCCAGAGAATGCTCTAGACTCTCTCAGCCTGTCGCTTCAGTGTACTAGCCTTTAGGGATACTTCTCCAGTGAGATTTCACATTTGCACTTTTTTTTTTTTTTTGCCTTAAATATACCAACTTTAAATAATCTTCCTCCCTTAATGTATTTTAAATTTTTTAGAGAAACTTGCATTTCTTCCTCCTTACTCTCCTGGAATAAACTATTTGCAAGTGTTTGTCAAAGCTATTAAGAAGAAAATAACGTATCACAGAAATCAGGATAATGGTGATGACAATACGATCATAGCAGCAGAGACTACCATTTATGGAGCCCTCACAATGGGCCCCACACACTGTGCATGACCCTTTCCAGGCAGTTACAAACTACTTTTCCTAGCCCCATTTTACAGATGAGAAAACTTATCCTCAAAGCTTTGAAGTTCATTGCCCCAGTACATTTCCTTGCCCAAGACAGAGGTTAGCTAAGTTTCTCAGGCAAAACTACATGATAATAGAGGCCTTGAATTCTACTTAGTGCCTACCAGACAGTAAAGATGGGGTGCAGGAAAAGGCTGGCAGGGGAGGCACAGTCCGAAGGCCAGGTAACGTGTGGCTCAGATCAGGCTACCTGCCCCCAGCTATCAGCAAGTAAATACAGTGGGCGATCCCTGCAGGAGGAGGCTCCAGTCAGGCTTTCGTGGGGCCCTGACCTGGCATCTTTGCACCTAACGCTTGGGACATGCAGGTGAGTTAAAGGAGACAGGACGAATGAAGATAAGGTAGTTCTGGGGACCAATTCAGAGCCCCCTCTCCGAGAGTTCCCCTATGCGTCTACCTCTGGCCTCTGTTGCAGAGCAGGCTGGTGAATCTAGTTCATCACCATCAGCATTTGGATTTGGATTTGGGAATTTGCATAGGGACATTTACAAAGCATAGAATCTTGGCTAAAACACTCTAGAGTGAAGATAAACACATCTGATTCTAAAATAGCATTTGAAAGATTGTAGTTAAGCCGATATTCACTAATTTAACACATTAACTGCCGTGTGAGTTGTATTTAACTCACACTAGTTTTGAGCCTGGGGCATCGTGAAGCATACGAAACTCACACATCTCTTCACCTTGGGAACTGCGAGAACCATTTTTCAAGTTGCATATAACTCATGCACAGAAAACAATAAAAATTAACAAATTTTTCATTAAATTAGAAAGGATCATCTTAGTTTTTATTCTATTTTCGTAATAAAACACCATGGCCCCAAGGATAAACTTTTTTCTTCTAGTGTGGCAGTCAGTGTGTTAAAACACATTACTTGATATGTGATATTTAACTAAGTCACCCTTGCAGGCTAACAAAAAGCTGAAGAATCAGAGCCCACTTCCTTCCTGAGGTTTTGCGCTGGTTGGAAAAACAAAACTCATCTTGGACAGGTTCAGAATTGGGTGAGCACAGAGTCACCCTTTTCCCTCCAGCAAGTACTAGAATGACAGCCCAGCCCAACAATGCCACACGCTTGCAGCAGTTCCCTGGAACTCAAGTGTGTTGCTTGAGAGTCTGTGCTGAACACTGTGGCCAGAACACCCACCCTGCTCCAAAAGCATCAGTCATTTCTGATAACCTGTCACAGAGAGACTAAGTCCCACTGCCTGAGGCTCCAAGTAACTCTGATCTGGCTCATGACCCTTTTCAAATTTACTTCTCCTCCAGCTCCCAAAGTTCGCCCATATCCACACCCTGGCCAATCTCATGGAGGCTTTCTCTTTCTTATCTTTTTGTTATTTCATTTATAGTAACTGTTACTACTATCAAACAACCCATTTCCAGTGTTTAACACATGTCATATTTTCTAATATCCCCAAAAGCATTTATTATCTCTACTGGATATTGTATGCATTTGTTCATTCATTCAGAAAATATTTACTGAATGCCTACTGTGTGCCAAGCGCATGCTAGGATTTGCAGTGGGCAAAGTCAGACATGGTCTTTTACCCATGGGGTGCACAGTCCAGGGGAAACTGGGATCTGCAGAATAAGTAGGCATTGGGGGGTGGTGTAGAGTGGTCCTGCAGGGCCAAAGCAAGTTTAAATGCCTGGAATGCAGGGGATACAGAGGAGGCTGGGCAGGAAGTGGAGTGTGGGGGAACCAAGCAGGGCCTTGCAGACCCTGCTCAGTAGTCTGTTCTTTCTCAATCTCAAGAGCATTGGAGCTTCCTGAGGGGGTTTAAGTGAGGGCAGGTGCTCACCTTTGCGATTTAAAGAGTAACCAAGTGGAGTGCAGGTGGGTGGGGCGGGGGGGGGAGTGTTGAGAGGCTCCTATAGTCATTCGAGGGGGACGTGAGGGTGCTTGCACAACGGAGGCAGAGGGAGAGAAGCCAGTGGTATCCAGAGAGGACATGCTTGCTAAAGGCGTGTGGGTCCAGGTTTTGAACTCTGAAGACAGGCGTTTGTGCCAGAGGGTGCAGCTCTCTTCTGCACTATCGCCGCATCCACGTGGGGAGTCTCCAACAGCAGGAAGCCTGGACAACAGCACCCCAGAGTAGCTACACCATGGAGCAATTAGCCAAAGGGGACTGGCATGCTCCCTAGACCATGCACAAATGGGAAATTCTATTGCCTGCAACAGGGGAGAGTTTGTCCCAAACATCTGGATTGTCACAGATTTGCTGATTAAAACTAATTTCTCTGTTGTAGCAATCCTCAGAACGCACATTCCTCCGAGCCGTTCTTCCAGTGTGTCTCCAATTGATAGCAGCTTATCATACGCAGCATGAAAGAATGAAAATGGTGAGAAAGGATATCCTTGACCGCCCACATTCGGGCGTGTGAAGCCTTCAGGGGAGCTCTCTTGGCAGACGCGGCTGTGTGCCCACACGGTGCCAGCTGCTCTGCCGCTCACCCCCACCGCGCTCACAGCTCCCAAGGAGGAAGGCCCATCTATTTCTGGAGGGTGAGGGAACACCACGCCGCCAGTGAGGAACCTAGGTTCTCCCTTCACATCCCCCCAGTGGAGAGCCCTACAGGGACAGGGGATGGACGATGGGGCGGGGCAGAGCCACTTAGCTCTCGACCCTTTGACTTACGTCCTAACCGCACCCCCCTGTAACAAATAAAGCCAAATAAGCTCTTACCCAGTCAACGAGCACTTAAAAAAACATCTGTGGTATTTGAAGTCTTGCCCTATGCAACCTGGGAGTAGCGGGTGGGGGGGGGCACAAAAGAAACAATTCTGGAGAGAACCGATGTTATGACAAGTCACACACAATAAAGGACGACACCGAGTTAGAAGCATACAGCTGTCATCATTCAGTAAGAACCCATTCCCGATATTCACTCAGAAAGTCTCCGCTCATTTTAACCTTTCAGAAGAGAAAAAGAAATTTAAACATTCCTTCCTTCCATCTTCCAGACAGGCCTGGCTCCCAGTAAAATATGATTCTGCGAGCCTGCCATCTGGGCTGATGCTATCAGCCTTTTATTGATATTTAATATAAATACAGCCCTGAGGCTAGCAGGTACCCTGACAGGGGCTGAAATATAATTGCCAGGGAACTGTACAAATGCGTGTAGCAATTAAGGAGCTGTCAGGGATACTGCCGGTGCAAAGACAGAGAAGCCGCGGACCGGACAAAGGCAGGACAAAGGCAGGCCGGCCGCGGCCGGGGAGGCGCAGGGGGCAGCGGAATCGCGCATCGCGCATCGCTACTGCGGGCGGCACCGCTGGAGGCCCAGAAACCACAGGCAGGGAGATAAGTGGATTATGGACATTTAACAAAGGAAATGGGGCCAAGTTTAAGTTTGCTGTTTGTTTTCAACACCCAAGGCTGAGAGTTGACTCTCCTGCCTCTGATAGGACATTTATATTGGAGAGACATCATGCAGCCTTGAGTCTGGCTTTTAAGGGAGGTCAGGGTTGGGGGCTGGGGGGTAGCTGGGGGCAGGCGGAAGGAATTTGTGTTGTTTGTTTTTTTAACAGCTTTATGGAGGAGTAACTGGAATATGCACTATGCACAGCTATTAACATCTGTCACAGAGGTACAGGCCTGCAAACCTGGCTCGCGGGCGAGAAAGACCGGGTGAATCAGGGCGAGAGGTGAGCTCTGGGTGAGGAGGAAGGCAAGATGGGCCACCTGCAGGGCTAGGCCCACAGAGCTGCTATCCGAGGTGGGCCCTGAGGGGGGCCAAAGAATGCCTCTGTGCTGTGTGCCACTTGCAGGTCCTGCCCACAACTCTATTGTCATTGGTTTAACAGGCAGTATAGCAGGAGTGGGGATGGGAATGGTGACGCGGGTGGTGCAGACACAGTCTTCTCCCTAGATCGGGGTCCGTTATCATCCTTTGAGATGCTGGAGACCTTGGGTTTTGTAACTGGAAGAGGTGAGGTGGGAAGGAAGTGGTGCCTCATGAGTATACTGGTTTGGGGATCAGAATAGCCACATCTAGCAATAGAGGCATTTGTACCTAATTTGCTTTAAAACTCCTAGGAAACAGGCACTGCTTTTCAAATGGAATGCCGCTGCCAGAATATGAGCTACAAATAGCCAAGAGGGTAGCAGAATAAAGAAAGCTCGATCTCCTCTTGCTTGGACACTGGATAGAAAGGGGCTTATGCCCTGCCGTTCCCCACTTCCCCCATGCACACACACTCACACACACAACACAACCTATCCTGGGTAAGTGATTTTAGTAGTTATGTACTTCATGATGTTAAAGAAATTTTAACCAACACATCTAACTCATGGATACTCAAAATCCATTGCTCCAAATGTGGCTAAATTTATTTGGGTGAAAATAAAGAGTGAGTCAATTTAGAGAAAAGCCTAAAGTAATCCCACAGGTGTTGGGCAGAACTGGATGATGTCCTGAGTGTGGCCCATGACTGGCTGGAGATGGGGAAATGCAGCTCCCCTGGCCCCGACAGCAAAGCACCTCTGTTCCTCCTGGGGCCCTCCTCGGTCACTCCACACCAAGGTCCCGACAGTGCGCGGACCATGTGTGTGACGGCAGGTGACATAAGAACACATTACAAAGAAGGTGGCTTTTTTTTTCTTTAATAAAACATAAATACCTCCTCTATGTCTTCCTGTTTCTGAAAATGGCAAACTACTGAAGCCATTCAGCCCCAAGAACATGAAAATGTAGATGTGGTCACATACCAAAGGGCATTTCTAGCTCTACGCCCACAGGAGGGCATAAGCAGGAGTCAGAAGCAGGCCCGAGAAGGTTCGGAAAGACTGTTCCAAGAGGCAATGTGCTCTGTGAGTAAATCTCAGGAAAGACCCGCCCCTCACAGAGTTCTGGGGAGGATGCCAATTTCGTGCTGAGGTGGTTTTGATGGACGCAGCACTAGGGAACCGGGTCCACATGGCTAGAACATTGTAAGTCCTTGCCCTTGATGCCCAATTTCACGGGAAGATCCACAGGCTGTAAAGCTCCCTGAACTTTACCACTGGAAGTTTCAACTGCTTTCCAAAGCACATGATACACACTAGGAATGATGCCAACTTCCAGTAAAATTGGCCGAGAACTACTAACGAGGAGACTCCAGCCGTCTTTGCATTGGACCTTATTCATCCTACAAATTCTTTTATCAACTATTTCTTTGGCTTGTTGAACAACCTCGGTGTAGCCAAATTAAATGAAACCAAATGATTCAGTTTCTGGGCCTCTGTAGGTGGAGTACGCTAACTCCTAACTCCTGATCAGCAGAGAAGGGTGCTTGAAGATCCCTGCCTCTTGTCATATAAACAGCTCATGAAAAATCCAAGGGTACAGGTTTAATTCTATTAAGCTATTTATAACCAGGATGACCACATAATTGATCATCCAACGCTAAGCACACCAGGCTGGATGGGCACCCCATTTATAACCCACCCCATTCCATAGAGAATGGAACTGATTGTGTGTGTGTGTGTATGTGTGTGTTGATCTCTGATGTGATCATGAGATGCATTTCATTGGTTAATCAAAAAAGATTACAGCAAGGAATTATTTGTAAAATAATACATTGAACACCTTCTTTTAACACTTGGGGAGTCTTCATGTGTTGGATCATGACCTTTTGAGTCTTGGGGGCAGTTTACTAGCTATGGCCATTCAACATGCTCTAGACATTAGCCATAGCCATTTACCAATGGGAGAAGAAATGGGGAACATCAATTAATCCACTAAGTTGCTTAAGTGAATGCTGCTTAAGAGTTATTACTGTAATTATGTCAGGGGACTCTCTACTTCTTCAAGTTGGGAATTTCAGGAACCAGACACACCCTACTCAAAACACCTTAGAAAATGCTAACCCATAGAACTGAAAAAATGAAGAGTGAGAATGGCTTTATGGGGAAAGTGGTCCAGAGACCGCTTAGGGCTTTACCAGGGACATAGTTTCTATCTTTCTTTCTATTCTGCATTCTATAGGGCTGGCTCCAGCCTCTGCCTTCCACACATCCTGGCCCTTCACCCATCCCCCTTGTCCAGCATCTCCAGCCTTCCCCCTTATAGGGACACAAAATTACTGCAGCACTTACAGTCACCACATCTTTCCCCACTGCACCCAGAGGCAGAACATGGGATTTTCAGATTTGTTCTGACTTTTCGTTGACTTTGACTGCTATAAGCCCATCCCCGAACTAGTCAGCACAGGAGGTGATGGGCATGCTGACCAGCTTAAATCTATTAAGCCTTGGATCTGAATTCAAGCCCAGCAGCCAGTAAAGACGAGTTCCTGAGAGAAATTCAGGGTGCTACTGATGGGAAAAGGAAGGTAAGGGCACCAAACCATAAACATCTCCTCCAGGTTTCCAGTATGATCACAAATGCCCAAAGAGTCATCTCAGAGACAGCCAGGTAACCCCGGACTTCACCAAACCACTAATTCTGTTGAATAATTTAAAATGGGCAAGATCATTCCCCAAGTGAAGCATTTTCATACCATACTGGTGTATCAGGAATTTGTTTGTTGAGCCTTCTAAAAATTGCATGACAGATAGAAGGAAATTTATCAGTCACCAGCAAGGAAAGTTTAATGCAAAACATAGATCTCTTGGGATGCAAAGAAAAAAAATCAAAGAATAGAGAAAGAAGTGCTTCATGGGAAATAATGCTGCAAGTCCAGCAGATTACATGCTACAAATAACAATGAAAAAGAAGAAAATGTTACGGCTACTAAAATAAGACCAACAAACCATACATATTTAACAGGAAGTGCACCAAGAGAGGAAGAAGCCAGCTGCTACAAAAATGATATATGACAAGGACAGGCCTTCAGAAATGGAAGTTGAGTTCCAAAAAAATCTTCAAGGACAGAGCTACTTAGGGATTTTAGCTCAAATTGTTTAAACAAGAATATGTGTGTAAGTAAAGCACTGGAAATATTTTCTTAAAATATTGAGTAGTCCAAACTTTCTTTTCATTTTTATAAAAATAAAGTGATTCAGAAAGATCCAGCAATACAGATGCTAAAACCTTTATATCATGATGTTGGTCTATTTAATCAGTTTGATTAAGTTCGGAACATATTTTTAAACTGCCAGAGTAAATCTGTGACATTTTTGGAGTCCTTGCACATTTAATGACTAATTTTATTGCTAACTTGAAATAAGACCAAGCCATCTATGTAGCTAGTAACCAATTCACCTTTTTTATTTAATCTTCCATGATTTTATCTTTTAGTCTATTTCATTATTCTTAAACAACTTGGTTTTATTTTATATGTGAATTAATAGACATGTAAAAATTTTAAGTTGCTGCTATTTCAATAATATTTACATGATTAGAATATGATAAGTTTTTATAAGAACTGAAATCTATGTTACTCATGGAATGTCCCAAAGCAAGGACCATCCATGATGCCAAGTCAAAGATTATGAATTCAAAATAACAATAATAAAAAAAAAAAGGCTAGTGTGGTCACTGTGAGATCAGAAAACAGGAAGAATGAACAACACAAAAAATGTAAAGATAGAATAATAAAGCCTGTTCCAAAACAATAGCCCACCATGAAAGGCTAAACATTTAAAGCAAACATGTCACTTAAAACAGATATTTAACTCAATATTAAGTTGTTCAATATTTGTTCCCTAAAACATATTATGTACTTTCCATGTGTATATGGAGATCTTATCTCTTACAATTGAATTATGGATAAGACATAGTTAACTAGCAAATGGGATCAGTAAAAATTCATACCAGAGGGTTAAGCCAATCATCTTGAATAACCCAAAGCCTATTTAAAAAGGAAAATGAAAAGAGAAGAAGGATAAGAAAAAATGGGCCCTTTTGTTTTGAAAGCAGCTGACTACAGTACAATGAGATACAAAAAAATTAATAACTTTCTAAGCCTTTAACTTTCTCCAGACACTGTCTTTAATGCAAGGAAAAAAGGTTCAAATGTTTTAAATCTCTCTAAAACTATTAGCAAAAACAATATGGAAATATATAACAGATGCATAAAGGCATCTTGGGGTGAATATATTAAAGACCCGCAACTGCAAATTCTGAAATCTACTTAATTGTGCCAAAGAGAAACACAAGAAAGACTTTTTGATAAAAAAAAATGCAAACAATGTTTCAAAAAAAAAAAATCTTGAGGTCTTGAGCCAAGGACTTTTCCTCAACTGTGTACTTCAGCCTGACTGGACCACCAGCATGACTCTGCTGTCACACTGGCCACCTCCAAGAAGAGCGACAGAGGCCAAGCCTCAGCCTCGAAATGGTGGGAGAGCGAGAGCAGAATAATAAATGAATTCTGCAGTAAGTTTCCACTTGGGGCATTTTATCTTAAACCAAACATAGAGCTCTTTTTTGGTGGGGAGTGAGTGGAAATTACTCTCCAAAAATACTTCTGTTCCTTCTTTTAAAAAATAACCGATTTAATTAACAAAAATATCTTCTGTTAAAAAAATCAAATGATCAGAAAGAACATCGAAGCCACCCTAATCCAATCGAGAACCACTGTTAAAATCCTGATGTAAAACTGCCCACTCCCTCGTCCATCTGTGGAAAGACGTTATGTTTGCATTAACATGGGATTTGGGATTATTCTGTATACACTCCTCTCCAACCTACCCCCGCAACTTTTTGTTCTGTTCGTCAATTTTCAAAGCAGTGTAGCATTCCATTTCAAGTGAGGAGAAGTAAAGAGGTCTGTTTTTGGGAGTGAGATTTTTAGTACCTAGAGTATTTGAAGGTATCTGTCTTAATATAAATAAATATGACTTCCTCACCATTGTAAGGAGAAAAGTGTTGGTGAGTTGAGAGATGAAGCCTGTCTTCACTATGAAAATAGACACATGAGCCACCTTGCCATTCTTAACGTGTGCAAGATAATTCTCCCAAACCTCTTTCTGTCCATCTTTCTCCTATAAACAAATAATAACCCTGTTTTAAATGTTCATTATGAAATAATTTTCAGAATTTAAAGAAGTTGGAAAAATTATTAAAAAAAAAAAAATCCCATTCACCCTTCTGTAAATGTTAACCTTACTTAACCACACCTCAACGATCAAAACCATGACGCTAACACAGATGCAATGCCATCACCAAAATCTACAGATCTCATTTAAATTTCATCAATGTCCACATCTGTGTCCTTTGTCTGGGCCTAGACTCAATCCAGGAGTGCACATTACGTTAGTTGTCCTGTCTCTTCAGTCTGCTCTAATTTAGGAGAGTTCCTCAGTCTTTCTTTGTCCTTCCTGGTGTTAATGCTTTCCACCTCCTCAGGCGGTACGATATGAAGGTAACTTGAGAATTGTCTAACAAGACTCAGAGGAGCCCTGGCTAGTTATTTTATAGAATGTCTGGATTAGTTTCCCAGGGCTGCCATAACAAACTACCACCAACTGGGTGGCTTAAAACAACAGAACTTATTCTCTCACAGGTCTGGAGGCCAGAAGTCTGAAATAAAGTTGTCTGCGGGGCTGGTTCCTCCTGGAGGCTCTGATGGAGAAACTGCCCCATGCCTCTCTCTAGCCTGGTGGTTCCTGGCGATCCTTGATATTGACGGGCTTGTAAATGCCTCACTCCAACGTCTCCCTGCATCTTTACGTGATTTTCTTCTCTGTGTGTCTCTGTGTGTCTTTTCCGTTTCTTATAAGGACGCTTGTCATTAGATTTAGGGCCCACCCTAAACCCAGTATGACCTCATCTCAAGATCCTTACCTAATTACATCTGCAAAGGCCCTATTTTCGAATAAGGTGACTGCTACAGAATGAATGTTTGTGTCCCCACAAAATTCCTATGTTGAAACCCTAATCCCCAATGTGATGATATTTGGAGACGGGGTTCTTTCGGAGGTGATTAAATTATAAGAGTAGAGCACTTGTGATGGAATTAGTGCCTTTAAGAAAAGAGACATGAGAGAGCTTGCTTCCTCTCTCTTTGTTTTCTGCCATCAGAGGGCACAGCAAGAAGACGGCCATCTGCAAACCAGGAAGAGAGCCCTCACCAGAGCCCAACCACACTGGCACCCTAATTTGGACTTCCCAGCCTCCAGAACTGTGAGAAATAAACTTCCGTTGTGTAATCTGCCCAGCCTATGGTATTTTTATTATAACAGCCCAAACGGACTAAGACAGTCACCGGCAGAGTGGTTCTGAGTGGATGCCAATTTTTGTGGGGCACATTTTTCAACCACTACAATATCCTTCACTTCGGTTGTTTCAAAATGCATATTAGTGAACAATGACTAGGTTACGAGTCCTGTTAGACAATTTCTCATGTTACCTAAATAGGAGAGAACATGAGCAGGAGAAAATGATCATTTCATTTCTGAAAAATAGCATCAAACTCAACGTTACTCATGGTATCTTGGGGAAGATAATGGCAAATTATATTTAGTTTCACATTTGGTACTTTGATTATAAAAACAACTTAGTAGTGGCTTCACAGTGCACTACCATTTCTTACTTCAGGTGAATATTAACCAGGAATCAGTAATAGGAAGAAACACTTTTATCCAGGGTGGCATCGGGTTTGAGGCTACCGTGGAATCAGATGCTCTTGTAAGGGGTCATTATTTCCAAGAACTGCCAAGACTCCAGCTGTGCTTCACAGGCCAGTGGAAGGGACAACGGGTACAATCATCGTGTTCAGCAGCCCGGCTGCCACTTGATTAGAGAGGAGATGAGGTCCACTCGCTAGGATTTGTTCTCTGCAGAAATCCACTAGCTGAGAAACGGCCGCGTGTCCTTTCTGAGACAGCTGCAAATGGAGTGGGTGATAATTTCGCTCCTACCCGCAGGCTTTCCATGCTCACTTCTTTCTCTCCTCCTGGAGAAAATGTGTGGCTGTTCCTCTTGTCCATCCAGCAGCAGAGCCTGCCCCTTGGCAGGTTCACAAAACTGGCCCTAAAAGGCCGGGCCATGAGCTGGTTGGCTCTGAGAATACTTTCCAACACATCTCACCAGACTCCCAGTTTAACACATTTCTTTCCTCACAAATTTCTTTAATCAAGCAGGGGAGCCCCTCACACACAATTTGTGAGCTGCCTGCTCCAGCCTCGAGTTTATCAAGTTTGAAAAGACAAAGCTTTGACAATGGAGATGAATATTCAGAGCACACACACCCCCTTACCTCATGCAAGCGTTGTCATGTGTGTGTCTGCAAGGAGAGTAACTGGGATCAAGATGTCTTTGGTAAGAGCAGGCAAAGCAGAGGAGGGCAAAGAGATGCAGGTTTTCACACAGAAACGGGGCACACATGGCGCAAATACCCAAGTAGCAAAAGGAACCATGTAACACACTTGTATCACATACACACACATACACACACACACACACACACACACACACACACGCACACATACCCTCAAAATGCAACAGAATGTTGACGGTCATGAACAAGGTTTATTTGAATAAGAAATAACACAGGAGAAGAGAAAAAAAGGTTCAATTTCAAAAACACAGCTTCCTAAAAAGAATAACACTGGCCCTGTATGTAACACATTGCATTTGCCCAGCTAGGCACCTGCTGTGCTGTGGCTCACTTAGTTCACTAGGATACAGGTCCTATTATATACCTTATGAATGAGGAAACTGAGGACATAGAGGACAAAAGTAATTTGCCCCAAGTAATACCATTAGAAGGTAGTGGAACATGAACACAGCCAACACGTACCGAGCACTCAGGATGTGTCAAGGAGCTATCCTAAGACATCTACGGATGGGAACACATTTAATCTAAACAACTCCAGGGAGAGTTCTAATGTAATCCTCATTTCACAGATGGGAAGACTGAACTTAAGCTGACAAGTAGCATGCCCAAGGTCACACGGTTAGTAGCAGAGCCACTAGATAAGTCTTCCTGACCACATTTTATTGGCACAAACCAACGCAAAGAGAGAACAAGTAAATTATTGGGGCTACAACTGTGCGAAGGTGCCAGTGCGCTCCCTGTCTTTCGGTAACCATGAGAGCAGGTCCAGTGCAGCTTCCTCCACTGATGGAGGACACCTAGAAGGGGGAGCTGAGGGCAAGGGGACGGAAGAGGGATTGAGAAACAAAATGAAACAACCTCTCAGTGTCCTGGGAACGTGTTCATAGTAACGTGGTATGTGATTCACTGGTCGATAGGAGGTGGTATTGGATCCCCGTCCACAGCATCTAACTTGCCACATATTGCTCCAGTCAAGCAGCCTTGGAGAGATGGGGAGCAGCCCTCAGGGTGGACATTGGCTCATTTGTAGGTCCTTAAACAATCTGGCAGGCCCAGGGAGGGGATGGGCCTTGTTCAAAGCCAGTTATCAGCATGTCTGAGACCAGAGCCCAGATCGCCCCCAGGTTCTATACCCCAGGTGGACACAGAGTGGGCATGTGCCTCAGCAGGACAGGATGTGCCTGGGCAGGAAATGACAGTGAATGAAGGGTACACAGCCAGGGTCCCGGGTGTGAGTCACGGAGATGGACCAAGAGCCCTCCGCCACAGACCTCCACACAGGAGGATGAGAGCAACCAACAGGGATGCTGATGTCCCTGATCTGGGCACTGACGTGGGCCAGGTGCACCCCACCCACAGACACAGCCCCCCAGAGACATGGGGCCCAGCTCAGGTCTGTGCCGCTGCAGTGAGCAGCTGGCATTCTTCCCCTGTTGTCACACACAGTTTGTGTGGGTGCTACCAAACCACAGGGAGCAGGGACCTCAAGTCAGACAAATGGCTGAGTTCAAGTCCCCACCTGACTGCCTGAGTGTTCATAAGCAGGTGTGAATCCTCTGAGTCCCTATAAAATGGGGCATACCAGTCTGCTTCTACTGTGACCTGAGCAGCAGGGGTAACTCAGTAGGAGACATGCTCTGCATAGAGCCTAGCAGACGGCAGGCCCTCAAAACATAATTGCTATAATTATCCTATTTGGATACAGCCATGGTGGAGCTGTTTCCCTGCAAGTGCACGGCTCACAGTCAGTGTTCAACAAATGTTTGTTAGATAGGTGAGGTGGGAGGTGGTGAGGTGGTGCTACTAACACCCCCATTTTACAAAAGGACAAGTGAGGGATGGGGGTGCAGTACTCCCCCCAGGTCTTACAGCTTGGGCATGAGAGGGCAAGGATGTGACCAGACCCTCGAGGCCCAGAGCCCACTTCCTTCACCACCACGTGACGCACCTCTGCACTCAGAGCCAGCAGGGCAAGCTCCAGGACAAGTGAGCCCTAATCACTTGCATGGCCAAAGCAGGAGCTCTTCATGTGCCGGCCAGCACGCCAGCACCTTCTGCTCTCTGCGTCTCTGTGCCTGTATGTTCCTCCCTCCTCCGTCTTTCCCTCTCTCTCTGCCTCACTTTCCTCATCGATGAAATAAGGATGACAATACTTAGCTGCTAGGACTGCGAGAAGGTCACTGTTACTAACTATGCACGGAGCATTCGTTCACATGCACCCAGCACGGCATCTCCCTACTGAGCTGTGGGGGGACAGCCCCACCTCACAAGCGAGGCAGGGTAAGTGACTTCCCCAAAGCTAACACAGTGGTGGGCACCCATGAACTCTCGATGCATGTCAGCTGCTCTGATAACAGTAATAATGGAATGGTCTTCAGCTGTTCTATCGAAGTGAGCAAACAGAGAAGGAGAGAGAAAGAGACAGAGAAGAGATTCTCTTCGGAAGTGCGCAGGGTCCTCATCTCACCGCGCTCTTTACCAGGATCTCTCCCAGCCAGGGGCCTTCTGTGCTTGTGGGGCCTGCTGGCCATGGCCTGGGGCCAGCCTGTGCACCGGCCACCTACCCAAAGTTGGCTCACAGATCAGCAGCAAAGCCAGCCATGGACATCAGAGACACATCGGGACATGTGATCACCTGTGGAGGACACATTTGTTCATGACTGGTCTGTGACACGGATGGTTCCTGGAGGAGGTCCCATCAGAGAAGCGTGGATAATCCCCCATGGGGGTGGGTCCACATCGTCCTTGAGGTTGTCCTCTCCCTCTCTGCAAATGCTAGTTCGTCGTAAACAAATGGAAAGTGTTCCAACCAAACCGTTCATATTTCAAACATACCCTCTAGATTTTAAAAAATTGTTCAGAGTAGAAAATCTAGAAAGTATAGAAAGGGACAGAGAAGGAAAAAAACAACCTATAAGGAATTCGACAAGAGAAAAAAACAATTAATCCCCTTAAAAAGGGGGCAAACAGCATGAACAGACATTTTTCAAAAAGAGACAAATAGCCAACTAATATGAAAAAATGCTCAACATCACTAATCATCAGAGAAATGCAAATTAAAGGCACAACAAGAAACCATCTTACTCCAATCAGAATGGCCATTATCAAAAAGTCAAAAAACAATAGATGGGCCGGGCGTGGTGGCTCACGCCTGTAATCCTAGCACTCTGGGAGGCTGAGGTGGGCGGATCATTTGAGCTCTGGAGTTCGAGACCAGCCTGAACAAGAGTGAGACCCCGTCTCTACTAAAAATAGAAAGAAATTGGCCAAACAACTAAAAATAGAAAAAATTAGCTGGACATGGTGGCGCGTGCCTGTAGTCCCAGCTATCTGGGAGGCGGAGGCAGGAGGATCACTTGAGCCCAGGAGTTTGAGGTTGCTGTGAGCTAGGCTGACGCCACGGCACTCTAGCCCAGGCAAGAAAGTGAGACTCTGTCTCAAAAAAACCAAAGAAACAATAGATGTTGGCACAGATACAGAGAAAAGGGAACACTTATACACTGTTGGTGGGAATGTAAACTAGTACAACCTCTATGGAAAACAGTAAGGAGATTTATACACACACACACACACACACACACACGCACGCACACACACCATGGAATACTACTTAGCTGTAAAAGGCAAAGAAATAATGTCTTTATCCTAAGTGAGGCCATTATCCTAAGTGAAGTAACTCAGGAATGAAAAATCAACTATACCAAGTTCTCATTTACAAGTAGGGGCTAAACCATGGGTACCTGTGGTCGTACAGAGGGGGATAATAGACATAGGAGACTCCAAAAGGTGGGAGGGTGAGGGATGAAAAATTACCTGTTGGGTACAACATGCACTATTTGGGTTACGGGTACACTAAAAGCCTAGACTCCTAGACTTCGCCACTACACAATATATTCGTGTAACAAAACTGTGTGCGTACCCCCTAAATCTATAAAAATTTTAAAAAATTAAAAATTGTTTAAAAAGAAAACAGTGTATAATCCAATGACCCAGGATGATAATCTTTAACACTGATGAATTTCTATCTATTCTACCACCCCTCAAACTCCCCCTAAATAGAACAACCCATTTAGTACCTGCAGCATGCTGACAACAGCTTGACAGTTTTTCACTAGCTCTATACCATAGGATTAGAGGTTGAAGCTGAACATAAGATATTTTTAATAACTTTTTTACTGCTCTAGGGTGATTCAAGTGGAAAGCCCATATTTTTTAGATGGAATACATAAAACACAACCACAAACATTCACATCTAAATAGCTCTTAGCTGTGAAGTCTCCAAGAGATCCTCTATAAGTGGAAACTTTCAATTTTCCAACACATAACCTTTTAGTCCCTTTTATTTTGGGCTGTTCTACCTGGTGGCCACTTCATCTGTTCTCCAGACAAGAATGAGTTCAGAGCTGACACTGACAAATTGACCAGCACAGGCTCTGGCCACACAAGACATTATTCAGCATCCTGACAGGTGACCTGTCCACCTCGTGGCTTCTACTTTTAGCAGGGCAACGGGGCTTGATACGAACCCCAGCTGGGGCCAGCATACCAGCTCAGGACACAGCCATCATATATTCTCTCAATAAACATGCAGCAGCACTGGCGATGCCTCTATAATTATTCATAATTTAGAGTTATTAATATTCTGTTTCCCCAATAACAGCCATTACCAGAAATGTAAATCAAGGAAGGCTATACCAGCTTAGCATCCACATAAAACAAAGCAGGTGGCAGGGGCAGAAAAAATAAAAATAGAAGTGATATTTTAACCTTGAATCTTCACAAAGTCCAAAATTGACATGTGAACATTGTTATAATGAAAAACTTACGTTTCTTTGTTGTTGTTGCTGTTGTTTTTTTTTTTTTTTTGAGACAGAGTCTCACCGTGTTGCCCAGGCTAGAGTGCCGTGGCGTCAGCCTAGCTCACAGCAACCTCAAACTTCTGGGTTCAAGCGATCCTCCTGCCTCAGCCTCCCGAGTAGCTGGGACTACAGGCATGCACCACCATGGCCGGCTAATTTTTTCTACATATTTTTAGTTGTCCAATTAATTTCTTTCTATTTTTAGTAGAGACGGGGTCTCGCTCTTGCTCAGGCTGGTTTCGAACTCCTGAGCTCAAACAATCCGCCCGCCTCGGCCTCCCAAAGTGCTAGGATTACAGGCATGAGCTGCTGCGCCCGGCCAAAACTTACGTTTTTATAGACTAGAATTTTAAGATTCTAAATCAAGAAGGCAACGAAAGCAGACATTACAACACAAAAGGACACTGAATATTTGCTTATTCGTTTAAATATTTCTTAGAACTTACCTCATGTGAGGCACAATTTTAAAGCAGTGATTCTCGGATTTTAAAAAGCATCAGAATCAACTTGAGAACTTGCATCACACAGATCGCTGGCCTGTCGCCGGGGTACCTGCTTCAGCAGATCTGGGGGAGGGCCCAGAAATGTCCACTTCTGACGAGTGCCCGATGACACTGACACTGCTGTTCTGGAACCACAACATGTGGACCATGGCTCAGGGCCACGAAAACACAGCAGAGAACACACCAGAGCCCTCCACAAGGAGCTGGCATCCCACTGGACTGATAACAATGATTAAGCCTAACACAACGTCAGTAGCAGTAAATTGGTCATATCTACCATTAAAAATAAGTCAGGAAAATACTGAGGATGATGGAGGAGACAGGACATTTTTTTGTTTTTTGTCTTTTTTTTTAAGAAGATGGTAGAGACAGCACCTCTGAGGAGGTAACATTCAAACAAATGAAGCGGCTTAATGAAGAGACAGAGGGAGCCGCACACAATTACAGGAGGAAAGCATTCCAGGCACATGGAACATCTCATGGGAAGAACCCCCTGTGGGAATGAGCTTTAAGTGTTCCAGAACAACAAGACCCATCTACACAGAGCAGAATGAGCACACAAGGGGTGAGTGGCAGCAACGTTTTTCTAACAGTATAGTTATGAGTAGAGAAGTGATATTTATAATCTGATTTATGTTTTAAAAAGACTACCCTGATATATAGACAATTATTATTTATGAATTAAAAAAAAAATGTTGAGACCGATTCTCACTCTGTTGCCTGGGCTAGAGTGCAGCCGGCGTCAGCTTAACTCATAGCAACCTCAAACTCCTGGGCTCAAGGGATCCTCCTGCCTCAGCCTCCCGAGTAGCTGGGACTACGGGCATGCACCACCATATCTGGCTATTTTTTTCTATGTTTAGGAGAGACGGGGCCTCACTTTTGCTCAGGCTAGTCTCTAATTCCTGACCTCAAGAGATCCTCCTGCCTCTGCCTCCCAGATTTCTAGGATTACAGGCATGAGCCACTGTGCCCGGCCTGAATCTCCTAAGTCAAGTATCACAAGAATGGAAAAATAAGCACCACATATACTTACCATCTGATTGGTACTAGCTAACTGATCTACACTTACGTGCGCATATGGAAGTAACATTCATCGGGCGTCAGGCAGGTGGGAGTGGGGAGGAGGAGACGGGTATATTCACACCTAATGAGTGCAGCGTGCACTGTCTGGGGGATGGGCACGCGTGTAGCTGTGACTCAGGCAGTACAAGAGTAATATACGTAACTGCAACGTTTGTAGCCCCGTAATATTCTGAAATTAAAAAAATTTTAAAAGAAGAATTAAAACTACCCCTAAGTCTTTTTTGTTTTTTTAGGTGGTGAAAGAGAGGGCTTGAGGATGACCACAGTGTTTTAATAAATATGTTTTAATTAAAAGAAAATAAAACACTTTATTTGGAAACATTCGCAAATGTACAGAAAAGGTGCAAGAATAAAAATAGCACAAAGAACACCTGTATTTTCTTCTCATAAAATCTCCTATTTTGAACACTTTATCCCACTTGCTTTAACATTTGCACACTCTACCCATTAACACACATGCACACTCACCACTATTTTCCATTTCAAACCACCTGAGGACGGGCAGTACACATCATGGCCCTTCCTCCCTGGATACCTCAGAGCCACAATGTTTTGAGCCTGATAAATGCAGTTGTATTTATACAGCATCTCCTTTGAGTGGGCACGGTGCTGGGCTCGACAGAAAACACATCGACCCAGGGTACAACCTAGCTAGGAACCAGCATACTTAGAACAATGCAGGAAGTCAGTAAACCCTAGACTGCATGATTCCACCACCAAGTTCTGCATGAGCTCTAAGAAGATAGTCAACGGTATTCCAGAGGCTTTCGGAAATGCAGAAGAGCCGGGAATGAGGCCAGGAGGCTTTGAAAGTGGATAGGATGTGGATAGAAAGGAGAAAGGATGGATGAGATGTCGGACAGGTGGGAGGGCAAGTCTGCAGAAACCCCGAGGGGAGAATGCGAGAGGCAGAAGGCCACCCTGTACTGA
>RJWJ010030430.1:0-19930 GCA_004363605.1 Indri indri | reverse complement strand
TTGTGATTTTTTAAGTGACCCTTTAATTGTTATTTATCTGTTAATCTCTATCCTGGAAAGTGACAGAGATGGGTGGGTTGTTTTGTTGTGTTTTGTTTGTTCTGCGGAGAGTAATGGAAGTGCCGATCAAGAGAGGGAACTGCATTTGCACTATCAGCACAACTCCTAGGATTCCGGCTTCCATCTAGAGACCTAAGCCTTCCATCATGACTGACGTGATGAGATACAAAGGGTAAAGACGGCACAACATGATCACCTACGGAAACTGTTATGTTTACCCCATCTGTAACTCATTCGTTGTTTCTCCAATTTTTCTAACATTCTCCCACACACCTCTGAAAAACTGGCAGAAGATTCAGATAGATTTATTTTTATGACCTCGTAGTTTCACTCTATTCAATATTTGGGGGGAAATACCAACTCTCATGCTGACTTCTTTCATTAAATATTTTTTTAAAATATACATGCTCTGAAAACTGAGAACTCTATATTTATCTAACTAGTCGATTTAGTGCACAAGATACCTAATCTAGCACTTAACAGCCAGGCACCCCATCAGGTTCCTTGGAAAAGACAGCGAGCTTATTGTGGTAACAATGGAACACTGTTTGGGGGATAGACTCCCTCTCAAGTGCAAGCACAGCGCATGAAATCCAAAACTAAACTGTTGGGTGCTTGTCATCCAATTTCCCTCACTCTAGGTCATTTCTCTCTGTGCTGCCTTTTAGAGTGTACAGGAAAGAAAAAAACCAGAATACCCACTCTCCAACCTGGGTTTTGACTATCTACGTGGGATAAATCGAATTAACAGGATTCCTCCTACTGCCAGAAGAAGTTTAGAATCCTGGGAGAAAGTGGGCCTCAAGATGGATAGAAATGGACAAATGTTCCTCAGCCTTTTTTGCTCACATGATCTGCCCTTTGCCTAAGTTTGCTGGTATGCCCTATGGAATACTAGAGCATTTTATTTGGAACTTACATCACTACCTTTATACCTAATCATATTTTGTGCAACCTTTTCGTTTGCAAGCAATATTTAAACATTTCCACGTAAGGGGCTGTTCTTTTTATCTGTGTATGCATTCACAGCACATAGCACTTCTGTTTTTCTTTCTTGTTGGGTATGCAAACATATACACACTCTTGCTCACTGCCAGACATACTCAGTAAAGCAGATTTTGGCCTGCAAAAATCTTAGCATTAAAAAGCATAGTATGAACAATTAAATGCACATAATATGTGGGTTTTTTACAAAGCACAATTCTGTCATTTAAAATTTTGCATTAAAACCTCAGGGTTGGAATATCAGCTCCATGCAGGCAAGAATTTGTTTTGTGTGTTCCCTGCCATATCCTCAATGCCTGGCACACGGTGGCCACACATTAAGTTAAATAAATTGGAAGAATGCCACTAACCTTGAAAGTTCATCAGTAAGAATAAGATAATTTGTAATAAAAAGGCTAAGATAAGATTTGCGGTTTATAATTCATAAAGAGTTGAATTGAAGAAATACAAGTTTTTATGTGGGTTCCTAATAGCTTTTGAGCCTTGGCAACTTTTTTAAATAGGGAGTTTGTTTAAAGTCAAGAACAGGAATCAATTGTAGAGCTTCTGTTTGCAGGGAGATGGTTTACTTGCAGATCCAATATAGCTGATATGCATACACCGTGTATATAAATATTGAAATGTTTTCATATTGGCTGTTAAGTACCTATTTAGCCCTTAAAGCACTCCTTGTTTCCCTGGGGGTTTCTGGCTCTTCAGGGATTCCCTGACCTTCCCACAATCCCACAAAGAAAGGGTTAGGGCCTGGCATAGCAAGAGGCCTCCAGCATTGAGGCCGTATCATTCTGGTAGGTCAGTGCCTCTGCTACACTGACTGTTAAATATTTTGAATGTTATCACTGTCTTCCTGTTAGAGTTCTGACAGGAAACCAGTCCTTTCCCTGCCTAAAGTTTTCTTTCATAAGGGGTGAAAATTTGTCCTTCCTATTGGGCAGAAGGTCATTCGAAGGTTTGTAGCAAATGAAAGAAAGAACGTATAACTGTAATAGATGTCAACAGCACAGAACAAAGGAGAATGAGGTGGGTAGCACTTAAGAAAGAGTGGTGCAGCTTCAGAGTAGGACTCAGAGAGCAAAGATAAGAGAATAATGCCTCATCTTGGGCTGCACTGGTGAGTAACAAGGGGTGTGGAAAACAGAACAGCTTGGCTGCACAAGGATGGGAAGAAATCGGAAGAGGGAGGGCAAGGACTGGAGAAACGAATCTAGCTACCGCGGCTTGACTCTGTGGGCGTCCAGGAAGGCTAATGGCTCATGCAGGCATCTAAGCGTGTGGTGGGCACCTGCATGTACACACATGCATGTCAGTTATAGACATAGCCATGCAGTGCATCAATCTAATAGGTAAGCCAGGGTAGCAGGAATCCAGGTGGTGCGAAACCATTGAAATAAGGCAAAGAGCAGCAGAGCAGTCCTGGCTGGTCAACTTTTGGTTTGATCTGGAATGGGCATTGATGCCAGAACCAGATGAACAAAGGAAGATGAAAAAAGAAAAAGTACTGGTGTTAGGTGTTAGGTTGTGCATGTTTCAAGACCCATTAAGCTAGTAAGAATTATCAAGCACCTTGTGGATTTCATCGTTGAAAGTCAATATTTCAGGCAATCACTTGAGATCACTCCCCTTTTCAGAAGTTATTTTCCTTTGATTTCTTCTTTTTAATCTCTGTACTTTTGACTTCATTACTTTAGCTTTCATTGTTTTTTTTTAAATCGACTCCCTTTCGATTTTATTTTTTTTAATCTTTCTAGTTTCTGTATCTTGGCTCTACTCTGTTTTTTTCCAGCCCCCTCTGCCTCATAATCCTCCTAGCAGCATTCTTGGCCCCACAGTCCTGATAAGTTTCCTGCTTCAAGTGAGAAAAGTGGGGAGACCTCCTCTAGTCTCAACCATAATGAGCACAGTCTTCACCTTGGCCAAAAAGTTAGCAAACAGCTGAGCACTTCTGGCCACTTCACTGGGTAAAGGCGCAGGAGTTTTTATATGAATTAATCAAACTGAGAAAGAAAGGAAGAAGACAGAGTACCAGTTCCAGTGTAGAACTGAGGTTCAAGACAGAGTAGGGCAGGAGCCCCAAGTTATAGTCTGGACCAATTCTGAAAGCATGTAATCAATACTGCCACTCAGAAGGCTCATTATTTGGTATCGATTTTATGAGTGATAATTTCTAGGTCACAGTGATTGATAATATTGTGGGCCCAGCTGAGCTGCCTACCTGGGTCAGCTGGGTCTGCAGCTGGTGAATGTTCATGACTCTGTTTGTAGCATGCTAGAGAATGCAAAATCATTTGACTTCTCAGGTGAGGTACAAAGTCAGCATAGTGCATGAAAGGGAAACTAGAGAGAAAAAAATCACACATGCAGCAAAAAGATCAACATCCTGAGAATAGATACTGACCATTAAGCCTAACGCAGAGAGAGCTTATAAACCTCTGCCACACACAGAAGAACAAGAAGGCAGTTAGGAAGACAGGACTAAAATATTGGCTCAGCCATTCCTGCAGAGAGAATTATTGCAAAGTCCCTAATGAGGAGGTATTGGTAATAGACACTAAACTCATACACCTGTAGTGTAAGTTTAATTCATAATTCATATATGATTTAATCTAGCTAATATTTTATAAGCTACCCACACAATGCTCAAATTATCTGTAAAGAACTTTCTTGAATTTAAAAGCCCAATTAGTTTCCCATCCAGGTGTTGTGAGAAGCTTCCAATCATTTAATCAATAGATCAATGCCTCAAAAAAAAATATGACTTGTTCTTAATTGGGCTTTTTTCATATATTATTTCTTGGGGAAAATAAAAAAGAATGGAGACAATGAGAAGGAACCACATGACTGGCGCCCTAGAAACTTTTAATAACAAATAAAAATATGATGTCAACTTTTCAGAGATGGTAAAAGAATTAAAATATATTATTAAGCTATTAATTTCCAATTTGACTCATGGACGAGAGTAGGTTTTCATGGATCTACTCATAAGATTTTTTTCCTTTCTTTGCATAGCAAGGAATGTTTTTAGTAGCACTATTATTTATTTATAAAATAAATGTGGGTTCCATTAATAAACTATATTCTTACTCAGTCTGTCAAATTCTTGTTTTTAAACAATTGGGTTCACTGAGCTAATTTAATGCCTTACTAAAAAGAAAAAAGGGCAGACATTCTCTCCAGTCAAAAATACATGTGGATAGAATTTAAGCAAGTAAGCTTTTTCTCTGTGGAATATAAAAATATAACTGAGCATATATTTTAAACACATACACACAATGGAAGAAATCAAACTAAATGTGTGTGTTTAACCTCTTCAACTTTTTGAATATTGGATGTGGTAAGATTGGGTATGACAGTCAAGTAGCTAAGTTGAAAGTTTTCTCTTTGCGTATGTTATTTTTACCCTTCTCTCTTCAGAATCTAAATGGAAACAGATGACTTTTTCAGAAGTATCTAGCCAGTTCTCTTTAGAAAGGTGTCAATTCACAAAGATAGTTAAATGATTGATTATGCCAATAATCAATAATTAAACAATAAGGCAGGAAAAATTAAACTGTGTTTGCTGATGAATGCTCAGTTTTATCTGCTTCTCATTCTTGTTTCACATATGGTCTCCCTTTGGAATAATAAAAACAGTACATCCCAAAAAATGAGGGCATAAAAAAAAGCAAATTACTGTATTTTCTATATTTCCTTTTTGTGCAACAAAACAGTTTACCAAGTTTCTTTTAAAAATAGAGGCCAGTAGAGGTGCCCTAATTGTCATGTCTTATTTATGACAAATATCCAAGGAAAATTAAATTTCATTCTTAATCACCTTAATTCTTAAAAAAGATTTTTTGGGAATTAATGTTTATTGTAGGCGTTTGTGCAATCTTATTGAACCTTTATCCAGATAAGGTAAGGTAGAAATAATGAACGTATCAAAACTTCTATATAAATTTCAATTCTCATTTGGCATCTCAACTACATTATGTCACCAATGGTGCCCATAAATCATTTTAGTCAAAATTATGAAGTAGAGAGTGTACTTAGGCCCTCCTGCCTCCTCTGTTTACAGTTTGGCATTATTTTTCTTCTTTATTCAGAACCCACTCTTAGCAAATGGTTTCATCCTTATGTCATTAGGGCTTAGGGATTTACCACACCACCTCATTCAACAATTAATTTCATTTGCACTTGTTTTGATGGGAACAAAGCAAATTTTACAGGATAACTTACGCGATGGAAATTCAGGCATTATGGATTATAGAGTGTTTTTGGTAAAGAAGTCTCCTTAGAATCCTAGGTAAAAAAAATACCTCTGTTTTCATCCTTAAGTCATCTCTTAATGATGTGTGCGTGCATGCATCTGTGTACCTGTGCGTGTGCATGTGTGTGTGTGTGTGTGTGTGTGTGTGAGTGTGAGAATGGGAGAGAGTTCTATCTGCCATAGTTTTGAGTATTGCATAAATAGAACTATCATAACCAGATAATATTAATAAAAGAGGGCACATTCACTTTCTCTCTATATATTACACACACACACACACACACACGTTATTGCATTGTATCGCATCCACCAGAGGCTGCTTTAAAAAATGACAATCCGATTCATATCTAAAAGCAAGAAATGACAGCTGCAATTTGTGAGAATTGACAACCAACACTAGGCAATGGCATTTAAGCCAATGAGTAATCAGAATAGCTGACAGCTGTTCTTCAAGACTCAAATTTTTTACGGGGCACGACAGTTTGGCAAACAAATATTAGTGAACCGTAGTCCTATGAAAGTCAATTTATGATTGCTGAAATTTTAGGAGATGCCAATTCTTACCGGAATGTACTTTATGAGCTGTATAATTTTCATTAGAAAAATTTGCAAAAGAATATCTGAAGCTATAACTACATGATTAAATTTTTTGCTACTAGAAATATCAATTACTAAATACCAAACATCTTCCTCAGAGCTACCAGAGACATTAAATCAATATGCAAAATGCCAACAAGATACTGTGAAATACAATCTCTGGGCTGTCAAAGAGCATTCTCTGGAATATTCACACTGGTGAATGTTACAGTCTACCAACTAAGCCACCATCCTAGCAAGCAAATAGCCACTATCTATAAAAATTCAGAACTTGCTTAAATCTGGAAGTTTACCAACTATGACAAGGAAGTTACTATACCAGAAAAATGCAGAGAGGCATTTTTCTCACGCATTGCCTTAAGTTGTCTCATGTATTATCCAGTAGGCCAAATCATCAAATAAAAAGTGTTGAGGGAAAAAAAGCAACAATCAAGAGGAATCAAATGACCAAGGCCAGCTCTTTAAAAATCCCCAATAAGCCATTTTTTTCCTCCTATCTCACTCCCACTGTCCTTCTGATGCTCTCTTTATTCTGATACCCTTCTTCCTCACTTCCTAAATCCAAAAAGCACTCTTTGCAATCTTCTCTAGCCCCTGCTCTAGCATTAAAACTAGCCTTGTTCCTATCCTATGTCTTATAAAACTATCCTTTGGAAGATAGGCACCTATGTAACAAATGACGTAATATGTGCTAGGGATACAAGGATGAAAGAGAAACCATTTCTTTCACTAAGGAACTGCCATCTAGAAGAGAATATTCTTATTAGTGGGATAAAATATATTTTTTACAAGGGACGTCCATTATTTTTGCATTTTAATGGAGTATTTCCATAGAGAAATCATAACCTTAAAAAAGTAACTTTATGAGGAAGAATTTTAGATACTGCACACGGAGTGGGGAGGTGGTTTAGGATTAGGTCGGGAGATGAAAGAGGCAGGCCTTTAAGTAATTGTCAATATTATTTTGATGAAAATGCAAACCATTATTAAGTAAATATACTGCAATACCTGTTAAGTAAATTATATGATCACTGCAGAATATTAATATATGTTTATGAGTAAATGATGTGGAAACAACCCAAGTGTCCATTAATACATGAGTGGATTAATAAAATGTGGCATATGTATACCATGGGGTACTATTTAGCTTTAAGAAACAATGGTGATAATAGCACCTCTTGTATTCTCCTGGATAAAGCTGGAACACATTCTACTAAGTGAAGTATCCCAAGAATGGAAAAACAAGCACCACATGTACTCACCATCAAATTGGTATTAACTGATCAACACATAAGTGCACATATAAGACTAACATTTATTGGATGTCAGGCAGGGGGGAGGGGGAGGAGGCGACGGGTATATGCATACACAAAGAGTGTGATGTGCACCATACGGGGGATGGACATGCTTGAAGCTTGGACTTGGGGGGGAGGAAGGAGGGCAAGGGCAACTTATGTAACCTAAACATCTGTACCCCCATAATATGCTGAAATAATAATGATAAAAAGATATGGTTATCCTGCAAGTCCTGCAATGGTAAAGTCAACCTTATAGGTTGGGAATTGTCTCAACTGTGGAGCAGGGTCATTTCCACTATGAGTTACCTCAGTAAGGGCTGACTGAAGGAATAGTCAAAGATAGAGAGCAATGGTTTTTAAATAGAAGTACCCTTGCCTTCCAGGGGATATTTGACAATGTCTGGAGACATTTTTGATGATCATAATTAGGGGAGGTGCTACTGGCATGTAGTGCACAGAGACCATGTGTACTGCTAAACATTCTACAATGTACAGGACAGCATCTCACAACAAAGAACTATCCAGCTACAAATATCAGTAGTGCTGAGGTTGAGAAATCCTGACATAAATGGTTTCCCCAAAGGTAGCATCTCTTTCCCCTTTTGTAGTACCTCTTTTGCATTCTGAGATCCTTCCTCGATGGACTGGGAGTAAACTCACCATGATAAGATTTAAAAAATGATATTGTCACAACTATACCTAAAAGCATTCAGTGCATTTCTCAAACTTGAGTAAGTATTCAGATATCTGGATTCATCTTTAAAATACATATTCTTGAGCCCGCTTCCGGGGATTCTTATTCAGGAGGTTTAGAACAGAAATCAGGAATCTTAATTTTTCATGTGGTTTTAATGTGCATGATTGAAGAACCATACTGTGTGAAACAATGATTTGTTGGATAAGACTCAAGCTCTTTGACATTCTGTACAAATCTCCACTATGGCCAAGTCCCTGCATATTTTTTTCTGATGTATGTATTGTCTCTCTCTTCTCATACACTATGTTCCAGCAATACTGATTCATTTGAAGTTCACTGAAAGTGTACTGTTTTGTGAGTCACCACCTTTCACATGCTGTCTCTTCTGCTTGGATCTCCTTTCCTTCTTTGTCTTACTACTGGTGAGTAACCAGTAGTATGCTGGTAAATATTTAGTGGCTATCCAAAAATAAACAAACAAAACATCCCTGATTTATAATATTTGCTAGTTTTGATGATATAAACACTCAGCAAGGCCAATTTCAAGCTACCAGTGTGACCTTTCTAAAAACTGAGAGTTGGGAAGAAATGTGCACAATCAGCTCTTGAGAACTGGCATGTGCTAGCTCCAGCTCACAACTGCAAATAACCTTTATCCTTTATCCTTCCTTGAAGCCTTCCCCTAGAAGTCAAAACTGTTTCTTGCACATTTAATATTGAAAGTATCAGCCGGGCATGCTTGTAGTCCTAGCTACTCAGGATGCTGAGGTGGGAGGACCACTTGAGCCCAGGAATTTGAGTCCAGACTGGGCAACACAGTGAGACCCCCCATCTATGCAAAAATATATATATATATACATATATATTTTATAATAATCATGTTCTCTCACTTGTATTTCTTAACATGCACATTACTTAAGTAGCCTGTGAATTCTTTGATAAAAAGGCCTATGGTAGTAAATGATGTATTCAGTAATATTACATTTTAACTCAGGTGTTCATGTATTCTTGGTAATTTTTTGGTGTGTTTTCCTTTTGATATTCCAAATTATTTAATAATTTTTTTTAAATCTTCAAAGCATTTTGTAAGTTTCGGTTTCAGTCATGTTAAAGTGTATCAAGCTAAAGGCTTTTGTTCATGCTTAAGCCAAAATAATAGGGAAAGTATGTCTTCTGAGAGCCAGCCTAACCACCAATAAAAGTGACACATGTGACCTTGGGAATTTACCTTGGGGCTACTTTTCACTAATATGGGGTTCTCTTCCAAAGAATCTAGGTTTTGGGTTATTTCAGTGTAAGAAAATTGTATTTACTCATAGTATAGTACTTTATAGTCAAGTTTTCTGAGTCGAACTATTGCTACTTTTAAACTATTAGGGACTTCTTAACTGGACCAATTTTTCTCGGAAAGGATTCCCTTACTGATTCATTCCTAAGTAATTACCATCCTGAAAGGGAACATATTTTTGAGGGCAGAAATATTTGATAATTGCTCTGATACCTGGAGAAGATAGAGTGAAGACATTTTTGCTACCATAAGACAGTATGTAGATAGATCGTTTCATTTCATCTAAAAAGTTAAAATAGTTATCTTTCTGAACTCTCAAAAAATCACTAGGAATACATATTATCTCAGTCATTTGCTGTCTCTAATCATGTAGATATTAGACAACATATTTATTTTACTCAAAGACCAATTCTAAAATGTTTAACTCTAGTGAATGCACTCTCTCTCTCTCTCTTTCTCTGTATGTACATGTGTGTGTAGTCATAGATTTGAATAGATCCAACAAATCATAATACAGTATAAATAGAGGAAATGATCTTCCTGTAAGGGCATAGGCATAAAAATGAATTAAACAAAGCATAGCGTGCTATGCTATAGAATGTTCTCTCAATATTTTACGAGTAATGTATCTCTTCTGGGAGGTAACAGTGATTATAAACAAAAGACATGGGGGAGTTTTGTCAAAAAAATCCTTGCTTAGAAAATGCATTTATTTGGTTTCCATACCACTTTTTGTGGTTTATGGAAAGATGCAAGAACTTGAGTAGATGTACATGTGATTCAGTAGGAGCAGATTTTTTTTTTTTTTTTTTTTTTTTACTTATCACTGTGCCAAATCAAACTCTATTTCCAACTCAAAAGCAAACCCAAATAATATTTAACTTTTCTGGCTTAAATTACTCATTTAAAAAGTAAGTTTAAATTGGCAGCAAAAACAATTTTGTAAGCTGCTAGGGCAGAAACCTTAGAACAATGGTATTTAAACACGGATTATCAAATACTTGATAAAACAGAAAATCATCATAAAATATAATTTTAATTTCAGTGATTTGTCACTTTGGAGTTATTTATTTATTTGCCATTGAAAAATGACTTGCTCTCAGGCTTATATCTCAAAAAGAGCTAGCAACAATTTTGAAAAACTAATATTATATTAGGCAGGTGTCCCAAAACTTGATAGGATACAATTGTACAGTATAACTTAGTGATGTAAATGACATATGTTTCTAAAGAAATGGACTTTATAACTTTCTTAAAGCTTTATTCACTTTGAATGATGGGCTTTTCTGCCGAGGAGTGAAATAATTATGTATAGTACTGTACCAAAACACTCTCTTAAAAATATATTGCATCAGGGTCATGATGTCGTAATTTAGAATTTTGAAGGTAAGAGAATGAACTTTTAAATTTAATATCTTGGGGACTTTCAATCCTTTCCACCCAAAACTTGGCTTTTGATTTTTCTCCACAGATGATTTTAATGGTTTAAATTGGTTATGGCTTTTCAAATTGTGAAGTAGCCAATAATTTAGCTTTGACAGGAGTTTAAACATGTGTTCTAACCAGCTTCAGTTATTTTAAAAATCAGATTTTAGAGTAAAAGAAATAAGTGTTTTTTATTAATATTTCTTATTGCTCAGAGACATATATATTTAAAAATAAAATTTCAGTGGTTTTAATTTGAGGGAAAACTCCTTATTTTCATGAATAATTTCCCAACATATTGTTGCGTGTAAGTGAAAATTAGAGAGCCACAGTTTCAAGATATAAACCCCTTCTGTCTTCCTTTGTATACATATAAAGAGTACATCCGTGGCCTATGTAAGTTTCATAGTTTGTAGCATAATTTTGAGGTCAGTTATCACTTGCACATTGTAAGAAAGAGGCTCCATCAAATGATGGCATAGAATTCTGGACTTCATCCCACTACAAAGTTTAGAGTCTTTTGAATTGCCTTGATTTAGGCTTTGCAAAAGCCGTCAGTGGCAGGTTGCCAGTTTTCATGAAACTTACACAGTATTCATCTTGAGACTTTTTGGATTGCTTTTAAATAACTCAGCAGACAGAGGGACATAATGCCCATCTTATATCTCCTGGACCAACAAGTGCACTCGACGACTGTTAATAGAGAGGCTGAAAAGGAGGCTGCATACGGGGACTCAGAATCCTAAGTACCTTCTCATGGTTAACTACATAGTTTGCACTTGAGTCCTTTTGTGCTAACTGTGATCTTCTATTATTCCTCTTTATTTATAAAATGATTCAAATTAGCATCTGTATCAACATAGGCAAGAGAAGATATCTTTAGGCAGAGGTATTAAGGGAAAGCCCCTTTTTCCAAATGCCATTTTTTCTTGCCTAGATGTTCTCACTTTTGAATAGATGTAGCAAAAAAATAAAGAAAAATTATCTGATTTATCTGGGATTAAACATAAGTACAATGTTTTTCAAGAAGTGGATTGCAACCAATTCAGGGCCTCTCAAATTTTTTAGATTTTTTTTCTGTAACGAAGTTTGATTTGACTTTATAACAAGAGTCCACTCATCTATAAACTTTTAAGTTTAATAAATATCAAAGTTAAACTAAATGAATCCAGTCAGCCCTTCATATCCATGGGTTCCCTATCCATGGATTGAACCAACTGGAGATAGAAAATGCTTTTTAGAAAATTCCATCTGTACTGAACACGTACAGACATTTTCTTGTCATTATTCCCTAACAATACAGCATAACGACTATTTACACAACATTTACATGGTATTAGGGATTATAAGTAATCTAGAGATGATGTAAATTATACCAGAGGATGTGTATAGGTTATGTGTAAATACTACACCATTTTATACCACAGACTTGAGCATCTGTGGAGTTTGGTATCCACGAGAAGTTGTAGAACCAATCCCCCATGGATACTGAAGGACAACTGCCCTGTATTCTCTGCAGCAATTTTGAAAGGAAGTGAAAACAGTGAACTGGGAGCCGAGTAGTCTGTTACTGTTATTGCGATCTCTGCTAGACACAATCTTTAACTTCAGTTTTTGGATCTGTCAAATGGGAAGAAGTTTGATTAATCATTTTCAAAATTCCCTTACTGCCATAAAATTAATATCACTATGACATTACTTTAAAGACTATGGTCTAGAAAAGATGAAAACATGAAAGGAGAAAAAGAGGCACTAACATTTGCCTAGAGATATTTAAATCAAGAGATTTCTGCAACTAAATTTAATCATGGAAGCAGAAAAACATAAAAGAAAGAAATGTGATGTTGATGTCCTCACATAATAACTTGATCTTCTCCCTCCTGGCTTCCATGATCACCCCAAAACATACAAATGTGATAGAGAGAAAACACCAGCTTCATACAGCAATTTGCAGAATTCAAGGCTTGTCAATTAACAGGTGCAAACTGCAGGGAAAGAAGCTGGATTTGGATCATGGAGGATTTCCTATGTCCCACTCTTCCTTTCCTACAATCTCAGTGGTACCAGTAAGTCGACTCAGGGATATGGAAACAGAAAGGAGTTGCCAGCATAGCCTAAGCAATGGGGAATGGTGAAGAGGAGGCTAGATTGAAATGGGATTGAAAATGGAGATCCTGTTGAGTAAACATTGTGCACGACACTTTGCTAATTACTCTGTTCATGTTTTGAAAGCTGCATCAGAATAAACTTCAAACTGGGTATACAAATATTATCAGAAATTCCTCATTGGCCTTGATGTAATCTTAATGTTTAGATGCTCCTAATACTTATTTCTTAGGTAAGTGGAGAAAATAGAAATGTGATAGAAATGTGGTAGTACTTCTTCTGAAAAATTTATAATTTATTTTTTTTCTTAACATAAAAATCATGGTGTCAATCAATTTAGTTTTTGTACACAATGTATAAAAGATTACCTTGATTTATTTAAAAATTATTTTCCATGTTCTTTATTAATTTATGCATTCAAATAGTGATTGAGTATTAAATAGGTGCCAGGTACCAAGTGCACTGAGACACAATGATAAACAAAACCCAGTCCCCGTCTCCCAGGAGTGTGCTGTAGATTTGAATAATACTGGATTGCATGTCCTTTGTTACAATGGAAAGTGTCAGCAGCCTATGACATAATTATAATCTGACAGAAAAACTAAGTATTGTATAATCAAGCAACTTCTTTCAGTGTGTATCCACTCCATGGTGCTCTGCCACTATGAAAAATTATACTCACAAATGTTCCTAGCATATTTAAAAGATGAAAAATGCCTATGCACTAAAAATTAATCCCAATTCATTCTAGATATTATTTTACATAGAATTAGAATATGAAGATATTAACCAAGAGAATGAAAAATGAGTGTACCTGCATACAACTGTGTGTTCTATTTTTCAGGCTTAACAGCTTAGCTGTAACATTTGTACATTAGCTAAATAACATCTCAAGGGGAACTGGAGATAGAACCTTGATGTCTACTGATTGTACATGTGTGAGTTTGTGCTCTCAAAGGATGGTCCTTAAAAAACTCCCTGCTGGAAGCTATTGTGCATATTGTAAAAGGACTGTTGCTAAGTGCCAATTGAGCTAGTACTGTATACTTGCCATTTAAAAAGAAGATTTCATACCACTTGATTATGTTAAATAGAAATGTTTGAAATTGATACAGAATTACATCAAAATGGCACAGTAGTTATATGTCTAAAGAGCTGAGACTACTCTATCCCATAACTAATGTCAATCCTGGTAGGTGGTTTAATGGGAGACTGTCACAGAATGTATTACATGAGAAGTATAGAAAGCCTTGGAATAGTGAGGCCATAAATACATGTTGTAATAGAACCTAAACCCATATTTGCATTGAAATACACCTACATATGTGTGTGTATGTATATATATATATATATATACATACACACACACACACATATATATATAGTGTCTCAAATAAGACAAATGGAACTCTGAGTGAATTTTTAAGTATATACAATCATGTCTAAAGCAATCAAGTAAGTTTTATTCTAGAGTCAAAATATCATGCTTGGTATTATACAGAGTTCTTGTGGGATAACATGTGTTACTTCTAACAAATTCTTCTGAAAAATCTCATGTCTTCAAAGACTTCTAATTTTAAGTCCAAAATAAGGGAGCAGGTCCATTCTTGAAATCTTTTAAGTGGGTCTTGTTCATCAACCAATTGTATTTTCATTAGATATGTGTTCTATGTCCCCTAGTTGTATAATATAAATGTCACAGATGCAATAATAAGCTACCTTAAGCCATAAAAATGTGAAAACAGGAAGGAAATATACTAAAGTCCATGACTCTACTTTCCCTTCCTCCAAAGGTCCCAATGAATAGCAAAAAAAGGAAAACATTTAGGGAAGGAAAATATGGTGTATGCAGGAAATAAAAAAAGAAACTAGTGTGGGCCAGAAAGTTTGAGAAAAGCTTGGCAGATAGAATGTAAGTGAGGGTAGAAAATAGAAAGAAAGGAAAGGCACAGTTAAAAACCCCAGAGGTGGGTACAGACTTCCCGAGAGTCCGGGAGAAATGTTAAACCCAGAGCCAGAAAAAGAATTTATGGCATGTGAGTTATATAATACTTCAGTGAAACTGTTTAAATTGTTTTTTTTTTTTCTTCAGAGAGAGAAAAAAAAAAAAAGAACATTAATGGGCAATGAGGCAGCCACAAGGGAATAAGACCAGCAGGATCATTGCTCCCTATAGGTTACTATTCAGAAGAAGCTCCAGCTTCCTAAGCTTTCTTTTAAAAACAAAAACAAAAACATGAACTAAGAAGGGCTTTTGGGGTGTTCATAAGGGCAGGAAAAAAGTGAGCAGTTTCACTTAGATCCTTCCTACTACCATGAAGAATTTGGAGGGGAGAAGACGAGGCATCTACCTGCCCAAGAAGCAAAAGCACCACCACCTTGATGGGAAACCTTACGTAATGTTAGCCTTGGGAGAGATCCCCACCCGATAACCTGCCCAACCCTCTCAAACCCCAAGTGAAGCCTACCCATTGGCCTGGTCTGTCCAATAACATAGATACTACAGCCAGAATCCTTCCTCCCTGCCCCGCTCCCAACTCCTTTTAGTTCTCTAAAAGGAAGGACTCTTTTAGGGAACTGACTGTTCATCTTTGGGGGAATGAATGCCAGCTAAATGTACTAACCAACCTGATCCCTCATTTACAAATACGAACCAACTATGCATTATCAGACATTTGATGAAAACCCTATGGCTTCAAAGGGAAGGATCACTAAGAACAAACAGAAGTAATGCTGGGAAATAGTATCCTTAGATTTAAGAATGTGTCTCACAAGCTGCTATAATGAAAGTGCTAATCAGAGAACAAAATGAGTTCCTGGGAATTTAAAGTATGATACAAAATTCAAAGAGAGAACCACCAAACTATTGAATAACCAACTTAATGGAAATAATTTCAAATAAGTAATTTAAGAAAGACTCATAAAGAAATGTCTCAGAACTTAGAGCAAAAGACAAAGAAATAAAAAATAGGAGATAAATGTTAAAGGATATGGGAATTTGATCCAGGAGATCCAAAATTTGACATATAAGATTTTTTTTTTTTTAACACATAAGATTTTAGAAGAAGAGAGCATAGACAAGGAATGGGTATGGAATAGGGAATTGAAGAAAAATACCATCACATCTCACAACTACGAGAATGACAAAAATTGATTTTGATAATATATAGTGTTGGCAAGATATAGAAAGTAGGTAATCCCATAAGCTATTATGGAGAATGTAATTTGTGTGACTTCTTTGAGAAGAAATTAATTTACCTTTTAATCTGGCGTTTTGTTTCTGAGAATTTTTTCCTGTGGATAATTTGTCCAAGTGAGCAATGACATACATTCCAATATTCACGTCAGCATGACTTTAATAAATAGATCTTGAAACAATGTATCTATCTAGAGCAGCAGTACATTTATATAATCATTAAAAAATGAGGACTTTTGTATATGTTGATATGGATAAACATCAGATATAGAGTTGAATTCCAATCAAAAAAATTAAGGAAATATTTGCATGTTAAAAAAGAACATAGATACAGTTATAGATTCTTTAATGTGCTTAAATATTTCTTAGAAAAAACTAAATTGAAGAATTCACATTTTAATGTTGCCTTTAATTGGATATGTCCATACATCACAATATTCTTAAAGATTGAGAAAAATGATTGAGTTATAAAATAAAAGTAATCTTAAAACATTCTGGCTCATTTGATAAAAATAAAACATATTAATTCTATGCATAAGTAATTTTTAATAAAGACAGTGACTCAAAATAAATCATTATAATGGATCAAAAAAGGATATTTAGATACATTGTCTTCCAGAATAGAGAGTCTGTATTCCTGGCTTATTCACAACTCTCCATCAATTATATAGTGAACGTATAAAAATTTCTATGTATTTTCTGATTTCATCATGTGTAAATCAAGGAAGACTCACCTAGCAGAAGAATAGAGAGCTGTTTTTAAGCTCATTTAAGAAAAAAATCTTAAATTGATAATAACATCTCATATTCATCAAAAATGACAGAAAACGATTTTATGGACTATCGAAACTATTAGTCATTTCGTTTCGTTACGAACTTTTTGTCACTTTATTCTTAATCGCCAGAGAAAAATTGTATAGGCTTGAAACCCAAACGTGTTACTTTTTCTAGTTGCTATTTACTCAAAAATAAAAAAAGATTAATAGAAGAGAATATTGAGCCTAAGAGAGATAAAATGCATGCAAAATGTACATTTAATAGAGTAATCACTATAGGGTAACAAATTAAATCATAATAAAATAGTGGTAAAAAGGATTCCAATCTAAGTCCTCTGAAATCTAATCTAGTGTTTTGGATATTTTATTAGTTCCTAAGCTGTGTACCTTAAAACACAAGTATCCCCAAATTGTTAATGTATATTAACTATATTATTACTGAAAATTTTCTATACTTCTCTTTCCGGCATTCTTTCTGGCTGATTAGATGTTCTAACGGACTCTTCCACTATTGAAAAAAAAAAAAAAACAACCCTATTTGGTGCATAAGGTACTCTTTGAAGTAATGGTAGTTTCCCAAGATGAAGGGAATGTCTCCAAGACCTCCCTGTCCCTCTCATACAAGTATCCACTAACCGCTACTGGAACCATATTGATGGAGTGGAGCTGGGGCCAGAAAGATGAGAGGTTAAGATGCCAATAGCAGCATTGTTATCAAGATGCTGAGGATCTTCTGGTATGGTAGAGAAGTTAGGATTGTGATTCTCTTGCAAAATCCAGACTGATATATCCTCCAGTCACCCACAAACAAAAATCCTTTTTGGAGTAAGGTTTTCCCAATTTAGGCTCACAAAACAAATAAAGATTGAGTGAAGCACTTACAAATGAAGATCATCAAACACATGGGACGCCAGCTATGATGTGAAAGAGTAAAAGAAATAATAAACAAAAGATTTAGACACTAAGAAATACTAATATTAGAATTACCAGACAACTCAAATAATTACATATGGAAGGTTTAAAGAAACTAAAATACATTAACAAAGATGAGCATGAAACAAAAACTACCAGGAATTAAACTAATGGATTTCCAAAAAAAGAAAGTGATACTTCAAAAATGAAAACCACAAGTGTGGGGGAAAAAAGACCTCAACAGACAATATAAATAGAAGATAAGAATAAGACATGAATAAGAAACAAATTAGTGAACTGGAATTATGTATGAAGAAATTACAAAAATGTAGTGAAAAGACAATGAACTGTTAGGAAAAAATATATTCATGCCTATAATCCTAGCACTTTGGGAAGCTGAGGCAGGAGGATCATTTGAGGCCAGGAGTTTGAGACCAGCCTGGGCAACAACAAGACCCCGTCTCTCCAAAAATATAAACAACATAGCTGGATGTGTTAGTGCACACCTGTAGTCCCAGCTACTCAAGAAGCTGAGGCAGGAGGATCCCTTGAGCACAGGAGTTTGAGGTCGCAGTGAGTTATGGTGACGCCACTGCATGATAGCCCAGGCAACAGTGTGAGACTCTGTTTAAAAAAAAAAATGTAGATATATTTAAATATACACACACACACATATATATATATATAATATATATATGTGTGTGTGTGTGTGTGTGTGTGTGTGTGTGTGTATATATATATATATATATATATATGAAAGAATGAAGCCCAACCTTAGATGGGCTTCTTTGGATTTAAAAATGGAGTGCTCTAAAAATGAAATTTATAGCCTCTATACCAACTCGCCAAATACTGCCAAATTTGAGATAAGGTGCCTATAAGAAGAACTTGGAGGAAGTTCAGGCAACAATAAAACAGGCTCTGTGCTAGAGCTCCTTATCTCCTTCAGTTCCCCATAGGTGGGTGAGAACAATCTCACAGCTTATTGGAGCCTTTGGTAATTAGACTTCCCCAGTTATCCTTGGCATCTGGGCTGAGTAGCAACCTCTAGCTTGTCTAAGACACTCTGACCAATGATCTTTTGCCACTGTGGATGCATTTTGCACTAAACACCCATTAGATGAGACAAGCCTCCCAAATTTTGCATTGTGCAATGGAAATAACATTACCAACAACTTAGGAAACTTCATAAACAAATACTTATCCCATAGATAGCCTCACTTACTGTTTTGCCCAATCTTCTGACTCACTGGGAGCCTACAATACTTGCCATGATTTATTGCTAAAATAGTGTCCCTCCAACATGGGAAAATCTCAAGGAATACCATATGCCATAATGATGATAAGTTTCTGATGTTTTACAGCAGTTGATGCTTCCCACAGTAGGCTAACTTCAGATGGTTTTCCTGACCATATACCACATCATCCCAATATTGATAAAAACATACCTTTGTACAAATTAATAAACTTCCTTAATGGCCTAGCTATTCATTTAGGACATTGGACCACTTGAGCTGTAGCAGCAAAGCCACACCAATATGGAGCAACTTTTATGGAAAGATACAAGTCGACCACACACTCAGTATATCTGTTACATGAGTTTATGCCCATATGAAATGATTACATCTCAAAGAAAACATTAAGACTGAAATAGTCAATTAAGCACAGGCATCTATCTCTGCTATAGCCTAATTGATAATATGCTTAAACTCAGCCCGGTTAAATAGAACCACCACTGAAGACTAGGTTGCCCAATAAAAGTTCTGACATGCACAGAATCCATTGTTGCCTAAAAAAAATCTGTATTATTTGCCAACCATGGCAGCCTTTCCAATGATAATCTCTAACAGGGCTGGCACATTCAGCTGTCTTCAGTTCTTTATGGGTTGCACATAACATATGTGTGCATTTTCTGAGCTCCAAATTACCCAAAAGCTTGGGGAGAGTGACATGAAAGAATCCCAGGAGAGTTTGAGGAAGCACGGTATGCTTGTCTCCCTTTTTCCAAACAGAGTACCCTTTTGAGAGGAAAAATGCACTCCTTTTCTTTTATTTTCTGTTTTGTTTTGTTTTGTTTAATACTTTCTTTTCCTCAGACAGGGAATACTTGAATACGAGAATACTTGAATACAAATGAGCTTGAATGTGGACTTTGCTTTAGGAGGTTACCTTCTTCCATCCTTGGAGGTTGTTTACAATGACAAAATGTGACAAAGTTCTGGTGGAACTCAACATGCTGGATAAAGAACAGCCTGGCTCATTCTCACGGACTTCTGAAAACAGTGGTCATTATTCTGTAAAGTTGAACATTTTCATATACAGCT
>RJWJ010030429.1:0-19907 GCA_004363605.1 Indri indri | reverse complement strand
AGAAAAAAAGAACCCAACAATTATACAGAACATTGCATACAAAAGCAGCAGAGTACACATCCTTTCCAAGAGAACATGAAACATTCTCCAGGGTAGATCATATGTTAGGCCACAAAACAAGTCTAAAAATCTGGAGAAGATTGAAATTATATCAGTTGTCTTTTATGACCACAATGCTATGAAACTAGTGATCAATAATGGAGGAAATCAACAAATTTAAAAATATTTGAAAATGAAACGACACACTCATGAACAATCAATGGGTCAAAGATGAAATCGAAAGAGAAATTTAAAAGTCTTTAGACATAAAAAAAGGAAACAACATACCAAAACTCACGGAATGCAGCAAAAGTCTAAGAGAAAAGTTTGTAGCAATAAATGCTTACATTAAAAAAAAAACCCTCAGATGATATAGTTTATACCTCAAGGAACTAGAAAAAGAGGAACAAACTAGCAGAAGCAAGAAAATATTAAGATAAGAGCAGAAATAAATGAAAAAGAGACTAGAAAAGCAATAGAAAAGGACGAAGAAAATGAGTTGTTGCTCTACTCGCTCAGTCACTTCGAACCTGACAGCCACACAGGACACACGCCCACTCAACAGCGTCTAGTGCTCTACTAACTAGTACAGTGAATTCATCATTGTTCACACATGCGCATCCCAGTCCACTCTCCTTGGCTGCCAGGTTACACCGATGTCGCACAATATTCTCGTTATGTTAACAATGGCTGGATGCTTTCCAGATAGACCTTGTACAACACCAGGGGTGATCACAAGGTGTCAATGTAGCTTCATGAATTATAATAAGCGTTCCACTCTGGTGGGGAGTATTGATAATAGGGGAGGCTATGCGTATGTGGGGGAAAGGTTATCTGGAAAATTCTCTGTACTTTCCTCTCAATTTTGCTGTGAACCTAAAACTGCTAAAAAAAAAAAAAAAGCAGTCAAAAATATATGCAGTTTGAAAGGGGCTTAATTTACAATCAGGGATTATTTTCTAGTTTGGAAGAATCTGTTTCAATAAATATCAAGTATCATAGATTAGCGTGAAATATAAGGTTAATTGAGATATTTTTGTGTAGGCTGCTGAGTGTAGATCTGAAACATGAGTAATAATAGATATTTGTATAAATATGTGTCAAGATGCCTTCATATAAACAAAATCTAGCAATCCCTCAAATCATTGGAATATGTCAAAATAGAGCATATATTGTTAAATTTTCTGATGAAAATACATCAGGAAACAAGGCATAAAATGAAAAGTTGGATGAATTCCAAATCAATCAATAAAAACTGGTTAATTTATTCAAAAGATAAGAAGGTTGAAGGCAATGTTAAAACAATCCTAAAATACCTGAGGGCTGTAATGTATAGGTGATAGTCTACACAAATACAGTAATTAGCTGTTCTCTATCTCAACTGAGGATAGAAAAAGAAAATAAAATTGTCTTCACAGTAACATGAGAGGGTGTTACAAAATTTTTTATAAAAATCCTGACAGTATTTACAAAACAAAATTCTTGTTTTCTTTTCATTGCAAAAGAAATATACAGTTCATGTAGAAAGTTTTTTAAAGTACAAAAATAAAATGAAAAAATAAAATCATACATGATTCTATTACCCAAGAATGACCACTGATATAACATGTTGGTCTTCCACATCATTTTTAATTTAATCATTTTATCTGATGAATGTGCCCAAAGTTATTTAGCAAGTTTCATATATCATATTTTGACTCTTTATATTATAATTATGTTGTCATATTTAATACTATGATGAATAATCTTGTACAATAATCTCTGTGGATGCAGGAATACCTCTTTTTATTGCACTTCTTTTAATTGTGCTGTGCAGATGTTGCATTTTCTACAAATTGAATGTTTGTGCCAACCCTGCATTGAGCAAGTCCGTTGGCACAATTTTGCCAACAGCCTGTGCTCACTTTGTGTCTCTGTGTCACGTTTTGGTAATTCTCAAAATAATTCAAACCTTTTTGTTATTATTATGTCTGTTTGGCTGATCTGTGATCGGTGATCTTTGATGTTACGAACTTATGTAATAAATGTCTCCTGTGTTCAGAGTGCTCCACCTACCTGCCAGTCCTCTTTCTCTCTCCCTCCCCTTGAGCCTCCCTATTCCCTGAGACACAACAATATCGAAATTAAGCCAATGAATAACCTACAATGGACTCTAAGTGCTCAAGTGAAGGGAAGAGTCACAGTTCTCTTGCATTAAATCAAAAGCTAGAAATAATTAACCTTGATAAGGAAAATATGACAAAAGCTGAGACAGGCTCAAAGCTAGGCCTCTTGCACCAAATAGTTAGCCAAGTTGTAAGTGTAAAACAAATGTTCTTGAAGGAAATTTTTATAAAAGTGCTATTCCAGTGAACACATGAATAATAAAAGAATGAAACAGCCTTACTGCTGATATGGAAAATGTTTCAGTGGTTTGGATAGAATATCAAACCAGCCACAATAGTCTCTTAAACTAAAGCCTAATAGAGCAAGACCCTAACTCTCTTCAAGTCCATGAAGGCTGAGAGATGTGAGGGAGCTGCAGAACAAAAGTTGGAAACTAGCCGAAGTTGGTTTACAAGGTTTAAAGGAATAAGCCATCTCCATAACATGAAAGTGCAAGGTGAAGCAGCAAGTGCTGATGCAGCAACAAACTGCAGCAAGTTATCCAGAAGATCTAGCCAGGATAATTGATAAAAGTGGCAACACTGAACAACAGATTTTCAATGTAGATGAAACAGCCTTATATTGAAAGAGGATGCTGTCTAGGACTTTTATACCTAGAGAGTAGAAGTCAATGCCTGGTTTCAGATCTTCAAAGGACAGGTTGATTCTTTCATTAAGGGCTAATGCAGCTCAACACTTGAACCTGAAGCCAATTCTTACTGCACATTCTGAAAATCTTAGGGCCCTTAGAAAGTATGCTAAATCTACTCTGTCTGTGCTTTATAAATGGAGCTACGAAGCCTGGATGACAGCACATCTGTTGACCTCATGGTTTACTCAATATTTTAAGCTCACTGATGAGACTTACTGCTCATAAAGAATGATTTCTTTCAAAATATTGCTGTTCATTGATAATGCATCTGGTCACCCAAGAACTCTGATGGAGATGTACAAGGAGATGAATGTTGTTTTCATGCCTACTAACACAACATTTATTCTGCAGCCCATGGATCAAGGAGTAATTTCAACTTTCAAGTATTATTATTTAAGAAATACATTTCATAAGGCTATAGCTGTCATAGATAGTGATTCTTCTGACAGATCTGGGCAAGAAAATTATAAACCCTCTGTAAAGGATTCACAATTCTAGATGCCATTAAGAACATTCATGATTCATGGAAGGAAGTAAAAATATCAGCACGAACAGGAGTAAGAAAGAACTCGATTCCAACCCTCATGGATGACTTTGAGGGGTTCAAGACTTCAGTGGAGGAAGTAACCACAGATGTAGTAGAAATAGCAAGAGTGCTAGAATTAGAAGTGGTGCCTGAAGATGCAACTGAACTGCTATAATCTCATGATCAACCTTTCACAGATGAGAAGTTGCTTGTGAATGAGCAAAGGGATTTCTTGAGATGGAATCTATTCCTGGTAAAGAAGCTGTGAACATTGTTAAAATGACAACAAATGATTTAGAATATTCCATAAACTTACTTGTTAAAGCAGTGGCAGGGTTTGAGAGAATCAATTCCAAATTTTGAAAGAAGCTCTACTGTAGGTAAAATGCTAACAAACAGCATCCCATGCTACAAAGAAATCTTCTGTGAAAGGAACAATCAGTGTGGCAAACTTCATTGTTGTGTTACTTTAAGAAATTGCTACAGACCCCATAACCTTCAGCAACCACCACCCTGATCGGTCAGCAGCCATCAACATTGAGGGAAGACCCTTCACCTGCAAAATGTTTATGACTAATTGAAGGCTCGGATGATCATTAACAATTTCTAGGAATAAAGATATTTTAATTAAAGTATGTCCATTTTATATATAATGCTATTGTATGCTTAATAGACCATAGTAGAGTGTAAACACGACTCTTATATGCACTGGGAAACCAAAAAATTTGTGTGACTTGACTTTAGTGGGATATTAGCTTTCTTGTCGTGGTCTGGAACCAAATCCACAATATCACTGAGATATGCCAACAGAAGCAGTGTGACTGGATCCTGAGGGAAACCAGAGTGGTAAATGATGTTAACTTCAGAGGTAGGCAGTAGATAGATCATACTGGCCTTTGCAGGCTATGGTAAGAAGTGTGCTTTTAGCCTAAGGGTCATGGACACTGTTGGTGAATTTTAAGCCAGAATATGGCATATTCTAATTGTATGAACCAGAAAATGGCCCCTCACCAGGCACCGAATATGCCAGTACCTTGATCTTAGACTTCCCAGCCTTAAGAACTGTGAGAAATAAATTTCTGTTGTCTATAAACCACCTTATTCCATGGTACTTTGTTATAGCATCCTAAACAAGACTGATAGTGTATTCTAGCCACTTCCTCCACTGACCAATTAACCTAGTTCTACACAGAGCTGGGCAGATGTTAGGGACCAAAAGCAACCAGGAAACAACATAGCAGGACTTGTCTATCTAATTTTAGAATAGCATTATTCGTGAAAGCAAACTAACAGAAATTATTAAATGCTCACCATTTGATTGGAGATTAGCTAAACCTATTGTGACAAATCCATCGAATGAAAAACCAGGTATCGTTAACAAGAGAAGCTGGGCTCTGTGTTTGATAGAAAAGTTTTCCAAAATAAACTGAAAAGTTAAAAAGCACGATGAAGACAATTATGTTTAATAGTACACCCATTATACTCATTTGTGTAAAAAATATGATAGACTCACTTGTATGGCAAATATTTTGTGGCATTCAAAATATTTTCTTAGTAATGACTACCTCTGCAGAGTGAGACTATGGGTTGGGGACAGTGGACATTCGTCCTTTTCTACCCTTGTGTACAATTTTGTTTTTGAATGATGAGCATGTATTCTTTTATTTTTTAAAAAAAGCCTTAGTCATTTTACAATTTTTCTCTATTACATTAGTCTTTCAATTTCTATTTCTGCTCATTTATCCTGAATTTGTCTAATTTGCCTGTCAAAAATCCCCACATGAATTCTATGGCAGTAGGGATGAAAACAAATTATTTAAGCATAATCTTATTTTACCTATAAGTTGCCTATACTGGTAGAAATGAAGGGTATAAAACCTGGTAATACTGTACATTTAAGATTAAATCTTTTGAGACGGAAATCTTTATAATTCTTTACAATAGATTCTTTATAAGTCATATGGAAGTGTTTGTTTTGACAGATAATTTTCTGTTCATGTTTGAAATCTACTCCATTTCTAACACTTTTTTCTCTGAAACTGTGGAAAATGAGTCACTAAAAAAAGTTCACCTAACATTTTCCTCTTGAACAAATTGACAGATTAATGCTTTTTTTTTTAACAAGAGATGCAATTCAATTTAGATAACCTGGTATTATGTTTATTTCTGTGGAATTAATAGACTGATGATTTTCTATAATTGTGTTTATATATAGACTGCCTTCTGTATTTATTAATATATATCTTTATGATTAAAACTAATTTTCATGGGGAAAAAACACATATAGCTAATCTGAGTTTCTATTTGAACCCAATAGCAAATTTCTGAGGATACCATTTGGTGGGGAAAAAATAGTTGATCTTTCATTACTAAAATAAAAATATTTATGCATTTTACAATTTTTGTATGTATTTTTCTTTGATATTGCTAGTATGAAATCAGATTTTATTACTGATAAGATTAAGTGATTATAGCACGAACCAATTAGAAATAATACACAATAGTAAAGACTGGTAAACAGTGCAAACATTTACTAAGTCTTAAATATTAATAGCTTCTCTCCTTGGGTGATTTTCAATGTAACAGTGTGGAAAGAAATTGATGGCTATTGAGTATCTACATGTATAAGATGTTCAGTTTGGTTCTTTTTTTATATCTTATAACATATGAGAAGAGTATTACAGCCCACTTCACAGATGAAGCCAGGAAGCTGAGAGGGACTTAATTCACAACGGTATAGCAATAAAGTACTTTTCCTCAAAATATGTTCTGCAGAACACTACCCTTTTGCAAAGTTCAGGAAAAGAGATTTCCAAAGTGAGCATTATGTGATGGTGAACATGCCAAGTTCATTCTCACTTCATTTCATCCCACTTCCTCTTACCTTTTTCTCAAATTCTCCTGCCTCACAGCTTTGTAGGACTCTTTCCTTCTTTGCATTCAGAAAGGTTGCCAGTGTCCGGAATGTAGGAGGTGCTCGATAAATGTTGAATTGATGATTTTGTATGGTCTACTGCCTCCTTGTACACAATGCACACTGCCTGTTAAGGGCTTTGAGCAGCATTATAGTCAATGAATCTGCTTAATTTTGTTTAATATAGTGTCTCCACAATGTATGGGGTCATTTTTTCCTAGTCACATCTCTTATAATTAGTATTCCATTAAAAAAACCCTTTAGTAAATGCTGCCACAGTGAAACCAAAAAGAACCCATGTTCCAAAATGCTGCCCACCCCATCTGCTAAAATTCCTATTCAAATGCAAATGTCACTTAGAAGGTGTAATTTAGGAAGCCACTGTCAGACATTAATACCACACCAAGAAGGAGATTGTCAGCTTACCTGACAGAGAGCCATGTGTAGAGCGAATGCATCCTGGGGGAAGATCATGGCAGCCAGCCTCAGCAGACACTGTAGGAGGAAAGGTTTCAGGGGAGGACTCCAACTATCTGGGGAGCATTGGCCTGGGAGGAGCCTAAAAAGAGAGGTTATTTACATTGGTGAAGAAAAGACCTTTTACATACTTTCCTCCTCCACCAGCTGTGGCTAAGTGGGTTTATTACATGGTTATTTTTTTTTTTTAACTCTGCCAATCTAGTGCATATAAATGAAACAATATTAAGGTTCTCACCGGTTTGCTTATTGGTTTGTTTGAATTAGAATTTAATTTTAGCTAGTTTGGTCTTGGAGACAAAAAATCACTCATTTACCTACTTTTCCTCACTAAGGAAAGAGTAAAGTGGGCATGCAAAGGCCACCAATGCCCTCATTAGTAGCAATAGTACTAACACCAATATCCAGTTCTTGAAAACATCTACTCTCTGGGCTACCTGTTCACATACATGGTTTCACATACTGCCCATAGTAGCATTACAAAGATTTAACACGAAAAGATCTTGAGGCACAGGAAAGTTAAGTAACTCCTCCAACTTCAGGGTAGTTAATGAAGCAGTTAGGATTCAAACTCGCCACTGACTGACCCTAAATCACATTATCTTTCCATTCTGCCACGATTCCATCCCTTTTTTCCTTAATTAGTAAGAAATGCTAAGGGGAAAGATCATTGCTCCACCTACAAACACCATCCACCTGGCTCTCCAGTGTCATTTGCCACGTGGTTGGTTGGTTGCATACCTCGCAGTTCGGAAATGGAACATGCCCTCCAGGGCAGGGCTGTGTAAAAGAAGATGAGGAGAGAAATGTGCCAAAGAGTTCAGATCTGATAACTTACCGCAATGACCATTTCTTGGTGCTTCAGAAAAAAACATGACATATATTTTTTATCTAAATTGTTATAACATGAGAGAAAAAGAAAACAATCTGATTCCTTAATGTTTTATAAGTCAAATGACTTTGAGGAATGTCTGGAGGTTGGACTTACTGCCCATGTAGAAAAGACATTGTACAGAGTCAATATCAATATTTTGTTCATTTTTTTTGTTTTTAGTTTAGAATTTACATATGCCTACTTGATTCTGAGGCCCCTTACAAGACTGCACAGTATATGACACAGGGCAATCAAATTACATTGAACATACAGTAAAAATCCCAATAGATGGCAGACACGCAGATGTTTGTGGAAAATTAGAAGTTAGTTACAACAGTCAAATAATCAAAATTGTATCAAAAGAAAAAGAATAAATGGAAATATCTCATGGTTAATCAGAGAAAATACACAAGTTTAACTGCAAAGGCAAACTTTTTACTTGAACTGAATCTCAAGGTGGAATGAATATTTTAAATAGGTCCCTTATATAAAAGTTTTTTTAGCAAATTAATGAACAGTTTCTACTAGGAGCAAAGCCTAGAGCATAGCAGATTCCAAATCCTTTGTTCTTAATAGGTTCTAGAATCTTAGTCATGCATTGATTACCAAAGGATATTTTGGGCAACATTTGGAAAGTAAAGTAATAAACAGATCTGGTCAGCTGTCGTCTAAAGACCCTTTGAGAATAATCTCAACCCAAACCATTTATTGGCTTTAATAATGAGAAAAGTGAGTTGGGAAATACCAGATGTTAATGAAAATCTGTTCAAGGCTTTGCCTTGAATGGGAGGTTCATCAGTTTATTCAAGTCTAATTTAGACTAGAGGCAAATTATTTAATAATTATCCAATATACTTCCTCCAAAATGTGCTATAAAAATATTCCAAACAACTTGTTTATTTTCTAAAGTTAAACCTATATAGGGACAGCTTTGTGGTAGCTTTTTCCCAGCCATTATTTCTTGGAGAACATGGGTTATAGAGGAAATGTACAGATCATGGACTTTTTTTTGTCCAAAAGATATTGAATGGATAATAATAGTCACAATATTTTAAATTTATATAATATTAAATAGGTACAAAAAAAGTACTTTTTCATGTGCTATCTTCTTGGATATTTACAGTTAAATATACTCTGAACCATGGTTCTTTGACATTTTGAAATGTGCCTTTTTTATCAATTAAATGTGAGCCTTTGAAGTTACTAAATGATTTGTTTACTTATTCATTTATTTATGTATTCCACAAATATTTATTGGACTCTGTACTAAGTGTTGGGAATACAGAAGTAAATAAGACAGAATTTTATAAAAGTCAATAAATGGTGAATTGCAAAATTAATTATTTCATAATTGTGATAAATGCTCTGAACAAAGAAGTACAGGGAGGTATGTTAGCAAGTAACAAGGAGATTTGACCCATTCTTGTAGAGTAAGAAAGACATCCTCGGTGAAGTGATAAGTTATCTGAGCTCTGAAAGACAAGTGGGAATTGAGGTGCTATTTCAGGTAAATAGGAAAGGAAGTATGAATGCCTTAAGGCAGGACAAAGTAGTCCGAGTTCTGTGATACGACGAATTAGTAAAAACTGGTATGGCTGGGCTAAAAAAGTGTATGTGAAAGAGGTTTGGTTTGGGATGGGTGGTGGTTGTAGCATAATCAAGATGAAGTAACTAGTGGCCAAATCCATATACATATAACAGCAGCAATAAATGCTTATTAAGCCCTTACTATGTGCCTGATAGTGTTTTAAGCACTTGACATACTTTAAACTTCACAACATTTCCTATCAAGTAGATCCTGTATCATCCCTATTGTACAGCTAAGACACAGAAGTTCAGAGAAATTTAAGTCCCTTGTGTAAGGTTACACCACTAAGAAATGAGCAATTTGGGTTATTACCTAGGTGGTCTTTCTCCAGGGTCTTCTCTCCTAACCCTACATTGAGTGTTGAAAAACTAATGAAAACTTTGAACAAGGAATGAGCGTGCCTATCTACCACCCACCTACCTACCCTTGCGCTAAAGCTGATGAGTTTCTGTCAATGAGCATTTACTGAGGTCCAGAGCACAACGATTGATGCAACAGAGCACGGTAGTAGATGGTGTGATGTCTTATATACTCATATTCACACATTATTCTATTAGTATGAACCCTTAAAGAAGCAACACAAATACCAAGATTTGGGCAGTATTTTGACAGGCATGGATTGGTGAAGAATATGAAAAAGATAATAGTCATAATGATGATATGAATCAACACTTTTATAAATCTCATTTTACTAAGTGCTATGAATTCATTGGATTTTCACAATAATATGCTGATGTAGACAGGACAGGGATTATTTCCACCTTGTAGATAAGGAGCTGAAGCTTTGAAAGGGTGAAGCACCTTTGCCAAGTACACATTCTAGTGATAGAGCCTGATTTTAAATCTGTTTCCTGACTCCACTGGATGCCTGCTTTTATACAATGACTAAACAGAAGGAAGAGCCTGTGGAGAACTATAAAAGAAGAAAACATAAAGTGCTATATGTGATCAATATTATAAAATATTTATAGACTTTTTCCATAAACTAAAGGGAATAAAAAGAGTAATAATAATAATGTTATAATGTTTAATTTTCTTTTCTAGTAAAGATATGCTTAAAATATCTTTCACAAACATGGCTCCTGACTGCAATCCTACGCTTCAAAATGCACCTGTTGGTTTGTTATATTTCCCTATCGTATGCAAGTATTAGGAGATTGTTAGAGATTATTAGGAAAGAGTGATTTTTTTTTAAGTTAAATGTTAAGTAAATTAAATGAGTTTGGAAATATAACTCGTCGGCACTGGTTGTTTTAACTTTTTTTTCTACATAGAAGTAATTAATGGTTTGAGAATATCAAGAAAAGCTGTGTAGTTTTTTTTTATACAATGACTCATTTCATAAAAGAAAAGTGCAATCAGTTTTGAATTGTGAATTGTGATGCTTGGGCCAATATGCTAGTAAAAGGAAGTTGCCTGCTGCTCAACTGAGCTAGTGTCACTGTTACTTCGTGTGTGTGTGTGTGTGTGTGTGTGTGTGTGTGTGTGTGTGTGTGTGATTTATTCCTACCTGGGTTTCTGATGTATACAGTACTGAAGGTGACACCTCTGCTGCAGACTTGACAAACCTCAATTTTGGTCACAAGTTCTGATATCTCAGGGTTATGAACCCTATGAATAAAATCAATTAAAGGATGTACATATTTCCCTTTTGAATTATTGTTCATTTTGGCCCACCTTCTTTTCCTTCATTAGTCCTAGGCATAAAGCCAACATAAAATTTATTTCTCACTATTGGCCTCTTTTTTTCTGCATTGTCTTTCTATTATTTATGGGCAGTAAAACTAATGCCTGAGCAAACGCTGAATTCCACTTAAACCCTTATTCACCTCGAATAATGGATGATCAAGTTATCTGACAGCTTCAGCACACATTTCAAATGAGATTATGACAACTTATCTGCAATAATGCCAACAATTTTGAAATAATTCATTGGAGTCATTTTACTTTCCAAGTATTTTAAATTAACTCATTAGTTCTCAGAATGTTCTATTCATAAGAGTTTGCAACATTTTCTTGAGTGGTATTTCCAAAAGTCTTTGCTCTAATCAGTAGTATTTCAATATGCTCAGCCCAGCGAGGCAAAGCAAAAAAATTTAGTGATTAAATAAGTCTGCAAAACAACTTTGCATACCATATTCCTCCTAGAGGTTGGTAATCCACATTAGCATTTTCTTTATTCTTTTTTTACATTAACAAAGTAAAACACATTTTTGGTATACAGGTCTATGAATTTTAACTAATGAATGGAATCCTGTAACCACCATCCCCCATCATCAAGACACACAGTAGTTCCATTGCACTCTATTTAAAACATTTAAATTCTAACAGCAGTTTTCTGAAGTAGGTCCTGTTTCATCCTCATGAAAAACTAGGAAACAGAGGTACAGAGAAGTTTAGATCACTTTCCCAAGGCTGAATAGCCAAGAAGAAACCAAGTTTGGATTTGATCCAAAAGGTCTTGCTCCAGGGTCTTCTCTCCTAACTTCCATGCTTAAAAACAAATCTTCCCTATACCCCTAATTCCTGGCAACCACTGTCATCTTCTCTATCACTACAATTTCATATTTTCAAGAATGCCATATAAATAGAATCATATATTAATAGAATATTATAGTATGTAAACTTTGGAGACTTTTTTTTACTAAATATAAAGACTTTGAGATTCATGCAAATTGTGTATATTATTAAATAATACTTCATTCTTTTGATTGCTTGTTCAATCATATGGATGTATCCTATTTGATTATCTATTTACACATTGAAAAACATTTGCATTGTTTCCAGTTTGAAGATCATAGAGCTGTTGTAAACATTCATGGATAGATTTTTGTGTGGACATATCTTTTCATTTTTAGGGTAAACATATAGGAATTGGATTGCGGGGTGATAGGGTAAATGCATGTTTAACATAAAACTTACAAACTCTTTTCTAGAGTGGCTGTGTCGTGTTGCATTCCCACAAGTAATGTATGAATCTTCCAGTTTTATGGCATCCTTACTAGCTGTTTATATTGTCAGTAGTTTTTATTTTAGCAATTTTAATAGGTGTGTAGTGGAATTTCATCATGGTTTTAATTTTCATTTCCCTGGTGGCTTATGAAGCTGAACATCTTTCTGTGTGCTTGTTTGCCTTCTGTATATTCTCATTGCTTATTTTTAAAATGAGATTGTTTTCTTACTGTTGAGCTTTGAGTATTCTTTATATATTTTGAACATAAACTCTTTGTCAAATATGTAAATTGCAAATATTTTCTACCACACAATCTTCTCTTTTCCTTATCTTTTGGAGAGCAAAGTTTTTCATTTCCATGAAGTCCAATTTATCAACATTTTATCACTATTTTATCTCATGGATTGTGATTTTGGTGTCATGTCTAAGTTCTTTACTTCTAAGCCCTAACCCTAGGTTATGAAAATTTTCTCCTGTATTTTCTACTAAAAGATTTAGAGTTTTATTTTTTGTATTTAGACCTACGATGCATTCTGAAATAATTATTGTTTAAGATGTGAAGAATGTCAAAGTTTATTATTATTATTATTATTATCATTGCATATAGATGCCAATTTGTTCTGGCACCATTTGTTGAAAAGGTTATCTTTTCTCCATTGCATTGCCTTTTTGCATGGTTGGCAAAAATCAACTGGCCATGTTTATATTGGTCTGTTTCTGGAAACTCTATTCTAATTCCTTTATCTACATGTTAATCCTTTTACCAATACCAAAGAGTCTTGATTACTCTTGAACATTCTTGATTACTTGAACATTCAAAATCGTTCTTGCTACTCTCTAGTTCCTTTGCTTTTCTATATAAATTTTATAATAAACTGGTTCATATCTATAAAAATTCATGTGGGAATTTGGCTTAGAATTGCAATAAATCTGTAGATCCCTTTGAGGAAAATAGATATCTCTTCTATTTTGAGTTTTTGAATCCCTGAACATAGTATCTCTCTCCACTTATTAAGGTATTCATTGATTTATTGTTCAGCAGTGTATTGTAGTTTTGAACATATAGATCTTGTACATGTTTTATTACACTTATACCTAAGTTTGTTACTTGAGTTATTGTAACCGGTATTATTTTTTATATTTGTTTCCAATTATTCATTGTTATTATAGCGTAAAAACTACAATTTATTTTATATGTTAACCTCATATTTTATGACCTTGGTAAACTCATAACTCACTTATTAGGTCTTGTTAGGTCTAGAAGTGTTGGGATTTTGTTTAGTAGATTCTTTGGGATTTTCCACATAGACAATCATGTCATCTGTGAATAAGGGAAGTTTTATTTCTTCCACTCTGGTCTATAGAACTTTTGTTTATTTCCCTTGCCTTAATGAACTGGCTGGTATTTAGAATAGTATTTTGAATAGAAGTAGTGAGAGTGGTACCTTGTTGCTTCATTCCTGAAAGAACTCACTGTTTCACAGTTAAGAATGATGCTAGCTGTAGACTTTCTCGTAGATATCCTTTATCAAGATGGAAAAAAATCCATTCTGTCACAGTTTGCTCAGAATTCTGTAAATTTTATTAAAACACCTTTTCCACATTAATTGATTTAAACATGCATTTTTCTTTAGACCATTAATATGATGGAGTTCACTGATTAATTTTCAGATATTGAACCAGTATTGCATACCCATAATAAACTGCACATGGTCATGACATATTATTCTATTTTATATGTTGCTGAATTTGATTTCCTAATATTTTGTTGAGGATTTTTACATCTATGTTCATGAGAAATATTGGTCTAAAGTTACCTGTCTTTTTAATCAGGGAAAATCCAGGCTCATAAAATTAATTAGAATGTGTTCTCCCCTCGTCTGTATTCTGAAAAAGATTGGATAGAGTTGATGCTACCTTTCCTTTCAATATCCAGTAGATTTCATCAGTGAAACTACCTGGGCTGGGTGCTTTACTTTGGGGTGTTTTTAAACTATGAATTCAATTTCTTTAACAGTAATAGGACTATACTAGTTTTCTATTTCATCTTAAATATGTTTTGAAAATTTATGGTTTCTGAGGAATTAGTTGATTTCATCTATGTTGTCGAATGTATGTTTGTGGAGTCGCCCATAGTATTCACTTATCCAATTAATGTTTGCATGATCCGAGGTGGTATCTTCTCTCTTTCAATTTTGATATTAGTACTTTGTGTCTCTTTTTCTTTGTCAATTTTACTAGAGGTTTATAAACATTAATATTTAAATTCATTCATTTTCTCTTTTTATTTTTTTTTATTTTATTGATTTCTGCATGTTATTATTTCACTTATTCATTTGGATTTGGGTTTATTTTTTGCTTTTTCCTGTAATTTCTTAAGGGGGAAATTTAGATGATTGATTTGAGAACATTCATTTCTCTAACATAGATGTCTCTTTTAGCACAGCTATGTATAATATAAATTTTGAACTATCAAATTTTAATTTTCATGGATTTCAAAATATATTATAATTTTTGAGACATCAGCATTGCCCCTATATTATGCAGTAGCATGCTGTTTAATTTCCAAAGTTTTAGAAATTTTTTTCTATTATACTCCTGCTATTGATATCTAGTTGAATTTCATTGTACAAAGAGAACATACTTTCTATGGTTTCAATTATTTTAATTTGTTTATGTTGCAGAATATGGTATATGCTGGTGAATGTTCCATGTGGATTTGGAATAAATTAATTATTTTGCTTCACGTGAAATGTTCTGTAATTGACAAGTAGATCCAGTTGGTTTCTGATGTTGCTCAATTCTTCTGTATCTTTGATGATTTTCCATCTTTTAGTTCTTTTGAAAACTTTAAAATGAACTTTTGAAGTTTCTAGCTATAGCTGTGAATTTGTCTATTTCTAAGTGTTATCAGCTTTTACTTCATATATTTTAATCTCTGTTGTTAGGCTCATATACTTTTAGGACGGTTGCATCTTTTTGATGAATTTACCCTTTTACCATTACGTAATGTCCCTCTTTATTGCTAGCAATTTTCTTTGCTCTGAAGTCTACTTTGTCTGATATTAATATAGATACTACAATTTTCTTTTGATTTATGCTTGCATTCTGTATCTTTTTACTTCCATTTACTTTTATTTACCTATATCATCATAGTTGAAATGAGTTCATTGTAGACAACATAGAGTTGAGTTGTGATTTTTTTTCCTCCATTCTAAGTCTTTTAATTATTTTAAGCCATTTACATTTAATGTGTTTATTAATACACTAAGCCATTTACGTTTAATGTATTTATTAATATTAATGGATTTAAATCTAGCATTTTAGTATTTGTGTTCAGTTTTTCCTTCTTTTTCTCACGGCGCCCTCTTCTCTGTTTTCTTTTGAGTTGTTTGACCTTTTTATGGTTTTGCATTGTAATTTATCTATTGTGTTTTAGAGTTTATCTCTTTATGTGTCATTTTTACTGATTGCTGTTAGATTGCAATATACATATTTAACTTGTCCTAGACTATTTAAAATTATTATTTTGCTATTTCAAGTGGAATGTAGAAAATTTACCATGATACAGATCCCTTTATCTTCCTCTTTTTATGTTTTAGCTATCATATATTACTTTTTGCAGTACATTGAAGCCCTATCAGACAATGTTATAATTCACGTTTTCAATTGTTAAACAAATTTTAAAGAACTCAAGAATAGTCTATTGCATATATCCAGATGTTTATCATTTCTTTTGCTCCTCTTGCTTCTTAATGCTCCATATTTCTAGTGTCATTTCACTCCTGCCTAAAGAACTTATTTGAGCAATTCTTTTAAAGAAAGTTCAATGCAAATGGATTCTTTTAGTTTTACTTCATCTAGGATATTTTTATTTTATTGTCATTCCTGAAGTAAAGTACATTTTCACTGGATATAAAATTCTAGAATGACTGTTAGTTTTGTTTTGTTTTTTTACTATTCAGCAATATCTATTTTGGTGTTGGTAATCTCTACTAAGAAATCTAAAGTCATTCAAATTATTATTTCCCTATTTGTAATGCTTGTTTTCTTCTGGCTGTTTTTAAGATTTTTTTCCCCTTGTTTTTAGTTTTCAGCAGTTTGATTATGATGTCTATAAGTGTGCATTTCTTTGTGTTTCTCATATGTGGGATTTTCTGAGCTTCTTGAATCTGTACCTTTATCTTTTCCTCTAAGTTTGAAAAGTTTTCAGCCATTATTTCTTCAAAGATTATATTTTTGGTTTATTTTTTGTTTTGTTTTTGTTTGTTTTATGATATAGTCCTTCTCTTCCTCTCCTGATATTCCAGTGACACAAATGTTAGACCTTTCATTACAGTTTCACAGGCCCCTGAGGCTCTGTTCATGTATTAAAATCTTTTTTTTCCTCTGATGTTCAGATTAGACATTTTTATTGTTCCATTCTTCAAGGTCACTGGCTGTTTAATACCAATTCTATTTAGACCAGCCAATGAGGTTTTTATTTTCATTACTGTATTTTTTAGTACTAAAATTTTTATTTTATTCTTCCTTTTATCTTCTATTTTTTTCAAGACCATTGGTCTCTCTTTTGGAAACATGTTTATAATAGTGCTTTAAAGACTGTCAAATAATTTCAACTTCTGTGTCATTATGTAGCTCACGTCTGTTTTTCTTTTCCCATGTTAGTTAGATTATACTGGTTTCTCATACGTCAAATAAGTTTGGACTATTTCCTGGACATTTTAAATATCATGTTATATAACTTGTTCAAATTTAATTTAATGAAGAATGTCAATATTTTTATTTTAATAAGCCATAAACACAGTTTAGTTCCAACCACAGACTCAAACTAGCCTTTCGTGGGTTATTGTTTCTGTCACTTCTGTTTTCAAAGTTTATGAAATGTTTCTAGAATCTCTCCCTTGTACACACTGCATGTGGCTATTATAAGACTTGAGTAATGATCTATTGTTTATTTCAGTTCTTGAAGTCTTTGGTATGTCATTTACAATTAGATCTACACGTGTGCAGCTCAAGAGTGAGCACAAGAGTTATAAACAAGTTTATGGGGCCACTTTTTTGAGCTCCATAATATTTCTGGTACTTCTGTTCCCCTTAGGCTCCCCATTTTGGCCTCTGGCCAAAAATCCAGGGCTTTGTTTACCTTGTTCTGTTGTATACTTCCCTCAAACACACTTATGTCTGGAGCCAAGCGACAGAAAGACAGATAAAGAGAAGAAAAAAGCAGAAGTGTACTCCCCTGTCTTGTACCAAAGCTCAGAGAAAGTTTCCTTTTCAGAATATTAAATAACTTTGTGTCTCCGCTGCCACCACTGTCAGGCGGACTCCTTTTTCAATCCTCGAATCTAAACCAGAGGGTTTCTCTTGGTACTCCTCTGTCCATGCAGAAGTTCAGTTTCAGATGCCTCCAGACCAGTAGACACAGAAGGGGGAAACATGTAATCTCACAGCTATTTGAGTGGTACTTTGATTCTGGTCTTCTTCAATTCATTTGCTGTTACTTACTGTTAAGAGCTGCTCTATAGATTCTGCCCTATTTCAGTAGCTAAATTCAGTGGGAGAAAAAGGGGTTGGGGTGAAGGGGAGCCTGCTTACTCCCTCCTACCCAGCATCGCATTCCCCCATTAGCATTTTAAAAATTCTATAGTGCCCTACAAGAGACTTCTTTAACTGTTTTAACCCATATTTTCTCAAATGTATTTATCCTCGGAACCCAATTTTTACCTAGCATTACTAACAGCTTGAAGGACCATTATTCCTCAAGAATGCATTTTCAAAAGTACTATTCTAAAATAAAACCAGTAATTTAAAAAAAATTTTTAAACTATTGGTAGTCTTATTATTTAACTGCTGGGAAAATAAATACATGAATATCATGTGACATTATCAACTTATTCAGTTAGGTCTGTGTTCAGGAAAATAATAGCTTTATATGAAATAGAAGCTGTATTTAAGAATCCCAAAACTACACATAGATTTGCTTGTGATTCACTTAATGTCTATTATTCTATTGATTAGAATATTAGTATTCTAATCTCAAAGCGGATTTAGAATCATTAATCAATTTAGCTCTCTATGATTCTACAGACTTAATGCACAGTCTCTACCTGATTCATGTAATACATTGTTATATGAATGTTATTAATTTAAGAACATAGTAACAGACTTAAAATCTAATAAAAGAAAGCAGGGCTGCAGGATCCATCTTTGTGAGTGTATCCACCCAGAACTGTCCTGCAAGCATGTGAACAGTTGATCCTCTAATTTTAGATTTTTGCCAACCAGAGGAGCCTGTAAAAAGGGTCTCAATATTTTGTTCAATTTTATGAAGCCACACATAAAGAGACAGATGAACAAACATCATTTAACTAAACAACCTACAGATGCTCCTCAACTTATGATGGGGTCATGTCCCAATAAACCCACTTTAAGTTGAAAATATCATAAGTTGAAAATGCATTTAATACACTTAACCTACCAAACATCATAGCTTAACCGAGCCTACTTTAAGTGTGCTCAGAACACCTATATATTAGCTTATAGTTAAGCAAAATAATCTAACACAAACCTCATTTTATAATAATAAAAATAAAAATTTTATAGTAATAAAAATAAAAGATCAAAATTCAAGATTCACTATATGGTTTCTACTAAATGCATATCACTTTTGTACCATCGCAGACTCAAAAAATTATAAATTGAACTGTTGTAAATGGGGGACTGTCTGTATTTCTACTTATGACACATGAATTATTGAATGATTTTTCTTGTCCTGAACACCTAAAATATCCCTTAACTTCTTTTGAAAAACTCTACAAACACCTGCATTAGACTATTTTCTTAGAGACCTCTCCAGAAGAATCACTATCTGGCTTGGGCCAGTCTGTGGTGATAGTAATCGATCCAGAAAAGATGAGAGAAAACATTGCTTCATGTAATATCCTTTCACCATAAAGCATAAAACAGAATTCCTCTTCTTGGCAATCCAGCATCTGTTAATAACAGATGGGCTCACCCAGATACAGTGTATGAGGCAAAATTAAACAGCAAATGCTTTCTTAAAGAGTGGTTTTAGATGTTCTGATTTTCAGAGCACTTTTGTAATAAGACTTTTACTTTTGTTTTTACCTGAGAATTTAAAGAAATTTTGTGTGTGTGTGTTCCTGTCTTAAGAAATACTGATTTCGAGTTCACTTGTTCTTCTCCTTGGAATTCTAACTGTAAAACATATAATTTGTTTGCACATATTTCTCTGTGTGTATGTGTGTTTCATAAATATAAATTCTTTCTAATTTGTTCTTGAGGTTTATGTCTGAGAAGTGGCTAAAAATTTTAGCCCTGCCCTGACAGGGCTCCCAGGGAGGTGGCTGTAGATGTTTACAGTGTGGCTTTCATGGGATAATTCTTTATCCTGGTGGATGTCTTAATGCCTAAGCGTCCACCCTATGACCAGGTGTCCCACTCACAGGAAATTTGCTTATGCTGGAAGACACCCTTGTGGCTCTTCTCTGACCAGTGTTTGAAGTATTCCTACCAAGATAAACACTCTCTAGGAGATCCCTGACCAGGAAAGAAATTAGGTTCGGGTATGTTGGTCAGGTGGGACACAAGAGAAGCAACACAAGAAAACTCACAAAATAATGGAAGCAGGTCCCCAAGAGAGGAAGAAAGCATGGCTCTCAGGGCCAATGGGAAGGAAGGAGCCATATGGGACACACAAGCTTAACCAGTGGCTG
>RJWJ010030428.1:0-19922 GCA_004363605.1 Indri indri | reverse complement strand
GTTGGGTCACTTTTGTGTGTGTGACTCTGCTATCAACTACTTGGTTGAGGTGGAAGGCGCTGGGCCTAGCTATGAGGTTGACCTCTCCTTTGTTGCTTGGAGTTTATGTGTAGGAGTCAGTTGTCAAGGTATTCCAGCACCTTTGAATTGGGCTCTAAAATCCCAAATGGGGTCTACAAAAGCCTGAGTCTTTGGGAGATGTTTTGCCACTCTCAAGGGCTACTTGAGCCTTGTTACCTCTTAAGGTGTGGTGAGAAGAGCGGTAGGAATCAGTGTGCCTGGGGCTGTATACTTCAGTAATTGCTTTATCTGTAGCAAGGAGAGAGCTTCAGAGGCAAGCTCTGTCCTGGAGGGCTGTGGGAGGGACGTTGGCTGAGACTGTCGTAAGGCCCAGCCAGAAAAACGTCTTCTCTCATTTCTTTCCACCACCGAGAGTGGGTTTTCACCTGCCAGTGGGGGGGATAACCCCCCAAGCTGGGGGAAGGGCACTTCCTGGGGGTACCTGGTTTCTCAGCTCAGGAAGTGGGGACCCTTATTATTCCACCCCTTCAAGGGCAGGGATGTCTGGCTGGTAAGAGGTACACACTTCAGGGCTGCTAGAGAGGCCCTGCCTTAGGGCCCTGAGGGACCCAGACCAGAAAGCTTCCTGTCCTGCTATTCCTCCCCAGCAGATGTGGGGTTGGGCCCCTTGGTATGCAACATCGGTGGTCTGATCGTAGTCAAGGGTCGTCCACCATCCCTACAGGGTCACAGTCCAGAGTACAGCTTCCCTTGTTCCTCCACACTACCAAGGGTGGGGAACTAATTCTTTGTGAGGGGGCATGATTATCAAGTCACAGCGAAAATGAGGCTACTGGACCTTGCTGGCAAATCAGCCTCCTTCACTCTCTACTTGGCCCTTCCCATTGTGGAGACTGTCAAATTGGCCAGCAGCTCCGGCTACCAAGTCGCAGCAGAGAGGTGATCTTGTGTCTCAGCTTGAAGAGCAGCCTCCTTGGTCACTTGACACTCTTAATGGAGGCTGCTGTCTCTTTGGAGCAAAATAGTCTCACTGTGGAGATTCAACTATCGGGTTGCTGTGGTCGTGGGTTTCACATATACACCCACACACTTACACACTCATGGAAAGAGAGTAAAAAGGAAGAAGAAAAGAAAGAGAATGAAAGAAAAAAATGTACGTATATGTGTACAAAAAAAAATTAAAAGTAAGAATTGAGAGAAATATGTATATAGAAAAGAGAAAGAAAGAAAGAAAAAAGAAAAAAAGGAAAAGAAAAGAAAAAAAGAGAAAAGGGAAAAAAGGAAAATCAAAAATGAAAAACAAAAACAAAAAAAGGAAAAAAAGAGAAAAAAAGGAAAAAAAAAAACACCACTACATCAAAAAAACCCAACCCCTTAATCCCGCCTAGAGGCAAAGGCAGCCCCTTTGGCATGTAGCGTGGGGGGGGCGGGGCGTCGAGCGGCCTGGGGGATTGGGTGGTTATGACGTCTGGGATCACTGCTCTAGGAAAAAGAATAGAAAAAAAAGAGAATAAAAAATACGACCCTTTTACTTTGCCTAGTGGCGGAGGCAGGCCCTTTGGCGTGTTGCATTGGAGGTATCAAGTGGCCTGGCAGAGGGGGTGGTTATGGCGACTGGGAGCAAAGCTCTACAAAAAAGAAAAAAAAAAAAGTCCTCTTTACTCTGCCTACTGGCGGAGGCAGGCCCTCAGTTCACCCTCAGTTCCCCATCACCTTGGCGGGCAGCGCAGCGACGGAATGGAACAGGGCTGCCGGAGACCACCTGGAAACTCTGAAGAAGTATCGGTCTTTCCCCCTTTTCCACCCTATCAGAGGCGGGTCTTGAGTCGCGGGCTGTGACAGACTATCTGCAGATTCGGGAGAAAAAGTGGCTTCGCGCGCAGCTCTCCTCCTCGAAGGGCGCGACCGGCTCTGCCGCGGCTGCAGCGGCTCTGACTCGGGCCGTTGCCTGGGAAACAAGCCCCAGTGTCTAGAGGCTTTGGGCTACCCCAATGGCGGGTGCCCGCCCACTGCTAGTCAGCGCTGGAGCTGACTGTACCGGGAGGGTGTCCGGAGCTGGGGCCACTGTTGCCATGTCCCTCAGCTGCCTCCCAGAGCCGCCTGCTGAGCCCGCCACCCCGCAACACACAGCGACTCTGGACTGATCCGCGGGAGGGCTCTGTGCTGTGTCTCTCCCAGCGCCCGCCAAACTTTCAGCGATTTCCATCGGCAGAGCCTCTTTTATGGAGTTCCCCTCCCCCGATCTGGTCCTGGCGGCCACCTGTGGCACGAAGCCTGTCTCCAAACTCTCCCCTGTGGGCTCGGGCAGCATCCAATCTGGGAAGCGCCCGCTCGGGTCAGTCCCTCCCCTCCGATGCTGACCCAGCGCCGCGCTCCCGCGAATTCAAAATGGACCCCGCTCCTGTCTCCACTTCCCACTGCTTGTCTGTCGGTCAGTGCCCGATCACACAGACTTCTGGCACTTCCCTGCCTGCGTGGGAGTGGGGTTTGGTAAAGGAAGAGTCCTCTTCCTGTGAGTCAGATCTCACTGCCCGGGCCAGCCTGCCGACAGGCGCGGCCGACCCGAGCTGCACTCCCCACTGTTTGACCCGCGCTCTCCGGTATTTGCGGTCGTTTCTCCACTTCACCTTGTTTTTCCCGGGCACTGCTTGTCCCTCGCTGCTTCTCTGTAGATTCACGAAGCTGATCCTACGGGAGAGCGCCTCACTCGCGCGTGGGTGTCCGTGTTCTGCACCTTCCACTTAGGGAGCAGAGAGCCAGGAGGTCACCCCTAATCCACCATTTTTCTAGATCGCTTTGCGGGTCTTCTTTATAAATTCTTTGCCTAGGCCGACGTCTATAAGAGTTTTACCAACATTTTCTTCTAGAATTCTTACAGTTTGATGTCTTAGGTTTAAGTCTGTTGCCCATTGTGAGTTGATTTTTGTGAGAGGTGAGAGATGGGGATCTGGTTTCAATCTCCCGCATGTGATTATCCAGTTTTCCCAGCACCTTTTTTTGAATAGGGATTCTTTTCCCCAGTGTGTATTTTTGTCTGCTTTGCCAAAGATTAGATGACAATATGAGGATGGTTTTATATCTGGGTTCTTAGTCCTGTTGCAGAGATCTATATCTCTGTTCTTGTTCCAGTACCTTGCTGTTTTGATTACTATAGCCTTGTAGTAAAGCTTAAAGTCTGGTAGACTGATGCCTTCCAATTTGTTCTTTTTACTTAAGATTGCTTTGGCTATATGAGGTCTTCTCTGATTTCATATGAATCATAGAAGGGAAATACAAAACATTATCTTTGAATGCGATAAAAATATGTATGGCCCAAAACTGCAGAGGAAATAGACAATTCTTAGAAACACACAACCTACTTAGGCTCATTCAGGAAGAAATATAATTCCTGAATAGACCAATATCATGCACAGAAATTCAAGCAGAAATTAAAAAATCTTCCAACAAAGAAAAGTCCAGACCAGATGAGTTCACACCTGAATTTTATCAAACTTACAAAGAAGAACTCATTCCTATACTGCCGAAATTATTCCACAACATTGAGAAGGGTGGTATCCTCCCCAACCCATTCTACAAAGCCAATATCACCTTGATACCAAAGCCAGGAAAGGACACAACAAAAAAAACCCTACAGACCAATATCCTTCTTGAATATAGATACCAAAATCCTCAACAAAATCTTAGCAAACCGAATCCAACAGCACATCAAAAAAATAATTCGTCATGACCAGAGGGGCTTTATTGCGGAGATGAGGGATGGTTCAATGTATGCAAATCTATAAATGCAATTCACCACATAAATAAAAGCAAGAACAAAGACCATATGATTGTCTCGATAGACAGAGAAAAAGCATTTGACAAAATGTAGCACACTTTTATGATCAAAACTATTAACAACATAGGCATAGATGGGACATACCTTGAAATTATTAAGGCCATATATGATAAACCCACAGCCAATATCATACTGAAGAGGGGGAAATTGAAAGCATTCCTGCTTAAAACTGGAACCAGACAAGGTTGCCTACTATCTCCACTTGTATTGAATATAGTGCTGGAAGTCCTTACCAGAGAAGTCAGATAAGAGAGGGTAATTAAGGGTGTCCAAATGGGGGCAGAAGAGGTCAAACTCTCACTTGTTGCTGACAATATGATATTGTATCTAGAAAATCTCAAGGATTCAACGAAGAGACTCCTGGATTTCATAAGTGAATTCAATAAAGTCTCAGGATACGAAATCAATGCATACGAATCAGTGGCATTCATATACACCAATAACAGTCAAGCTGAAAATCAAATCAAAGAACAACACCTTTCACAATAGCATCAAAGGAAATTAAATACTTAGGAATATATTTAACATAGGAGGTGAGAGACCTATATAGGGAGAACTAACAAAACACTGAGAAAAGAAACTGAAGAAGATGTAAACAGATGGAAAACCATACCATGCTCATGGATTGGCAGAATCAATATTGTTAAAATGTCCATACTACCTAAAGCAATCTACAGAATTAATGCAATCCCCATCAAAATACCATCATCATTCTTTACAGACCTAGAAAATATTTTAAATTTTGATGAAGTTCAATTTATTTATTTTTTGTTACCTATACTTTTGTCATATATATGAAATCTTTCCCTAAAGTTACAAAGATTTATTTCTATGATTTCCTTTAAATGTTTTAGTTTTATATCTTATATTTATGTTTGTGATTTATTTTGAGTTGATTTTATATGGTGTATGGCCAGGGGTCCAACTTTATTCTTTTGCATTTAGATGTCCAGTTGTTCCAGTACCACTTGTTGAAAGACTTTACATTTCTTCATTGATTTATTTTTGCACCCTTGTGGAAATTAAATTTACCACAGGATAAGGATTTGTTTCTGGAGTCTCAATTCTATTTCATTGCTCTATATTTCTATTCTTATGCCAGTTTGATTACTGTCGTTTTGTAGTAAGTTTTGAATTTGGGAAGTAAGAGTCCTATTCTGTTCTTCTGTTTTTTTAAGAATGTTTTGGCTGTTCTGGGTTCCTTACATTTTAATATGAACTTTGGGATCAGCTTGTCAAAATCATAAAAAAAATTCAGCTGACATTTTTATAGGAATTGCATTGAATCTTTAGGTCATTTAGGGAGTAGTACTGTCTTAACACTATTAAGTCTTCTAATCCATGAACATGGGATGCCTTTCCATTTATAGTTGGCCTTCCTTATCTGTTAGTTTTCCATTTATTGATTCAACCAATTGTGGATAGAAAACATTCTTAAAAAACCTATGCTGAACATGTACAGACCGTTTTTCTTGTCATTATTCCCTAACCAATACAATATAACAACTATTTACATAGCATTTACGTTGTATTAGATATCAGAAGTAGTCTAGAGATGATTTAAAATATACTGGGAGGATGTGCATAGGTTATATGCAAATGTGCCATTTTATATCAGGGACTTGAGTATCCACAGATTTTGATATTCATGGGAGGTCCTGGAACCAATCATCCATGGATACCGAGGGGCAATTTGAATTTAAGTCTTCTTTAATTTCTTCATGATATTTTGTAGTTTTGAATGCATCAGTCTTGATCTTATTTTGTTAAATTTTCCCGTGAGTATCTTATCGTTTTTGATGCTCTTAAATGAAATCGTCCTTTTTCATTTTGGGTTTATGTATTATAGCTTTTCCTATTTTTGAACTTCATATAAATGAAATAATTTTCATTATGTTCTCTTTGGTGGATAATTTCTTTTGCTTAATACTATGTCTGTGAGATGCATTGATATTACTCTATATAGCTACAGTTGGTTCATTCTCATTGCTATGTAGTTTTCCATTATATGAATATTTCATAATTTATGTTAAATATAGTCCATATGATGTATAATTGTCTTGTTTCTAGTTTGGGGCCATTTTGAATAGTGTTATTGACATTCTCTATGTAACTGTTGATGAACATATTATACATTTGTTCTGGGTGTACTTATAGGTGTGGAACTGCCAGGTCTTTAGGTATACCTGACTGTTCAGTTGTTGAAGGTACTGTCAAATAACTTCACAAAGTGGTTGTAACAATTTTCACCAGCAACAGTGTTTCAATTACTTTTTATACTAAAAAAACACTCTGTGTGGTCTTTTTCATTTTAGGCCTCTCCAAAATATATAGTGATGTCTCACTATGTTTTTAATTTTCATTTTCTGATTACTAATGATGCTGAACATCTTTATTTAAAATTGATTATTTGGATATTATTTTTTATATAGTGTTTATATGTCTTTTGCCCATTTTCCATTGAGTTACCTGCCTTTTTAAAATATTTATTTGTAGGAGAAATCCTTTGTTCTGGATATAAGTAATAAAGATAGATTGATACTGACACAAGTATAGGAAATTGACTAATTGGACTGAACAGACTTCAGAAACAGACTACACATAGATCAGAGCTTAATTTTTGGAAAAAAGTTATTGCAAATTACAGTGAGGAAATGAGGGTCTTTTCAATAAATTGTACTGATTTAATTGATAACCTATATGATGTGAAATGTAAAAGAATAAAGGTTTCTGAAAAAATATTGGAAATATAACTTTGAGGAATTTCTTAAGTTTCTTAAACAGAAAGCACAAAGAACTAATCTTAAATTAGAGAAAAAATAAATTGGACCTCATTAAAAATAAGAAATTCTCTATGTGAAAAGATACTAGTAAAAATGTAAAAGGACAAGTCAGAGCAAGAGAGGATATTTTTAATGCAGATATCCAACAAAGGACTGTTTAGAACCCAGAATTCAATTTATTTTAGATTCATTCTGATAATTTTCAGGATTTTCATTATAAAAGAATGTAACTATGTGGCAAAAGGATCATTGCCTTTACATGACTGAGTTAAAAAAAAGATCAAAAAAGATAAAAGTAAAAATAATGGTTTATATACCAATATATTTAAAATCAGGTAATTCTTACATATTGGAAATTATTAATCTAAGTTCTATAATATTCGATTCAAATTTATTTACAGTTTTAGGATAGAAGGAGTACATTATTTAGGTTTTCTTTGTGTAAAATTAACTAAAACACTAAATCCAGTTACTTTATTACCTAAATACCACTAAATGCTACAAGAATTCTATGTGCCTAAAATTCATATAGATACATTTTTTTAAATCTGAGGTTTAATCCTATATCTTATGTTCCTAAAATGTATTAGGGTCTTGTAAGATTAAGTTTGAAGTAAACAATTATATTTAGAATTGTAGCAAAATTAAAAAAGTACTCTTAGAAAATTCAGTTCAGTAATGTTATTATATTTACTAGAAAGTAGGAACATTTATGAAGGTTAAATTGCCTATTTCATATATACTAAATTTACTGTTCTTCCAAGAACCTAGTATAATTTATTTTTCATTGAATTTTAAGAATCAAACTTGTTTATTTTTAAATAAATATACTTACACACATAAACATTATATGTAATTATGTAAAGATCAGTTATAACATTTGATTAAAAAATATTGGAACTTTTATGATTATGTTATACCTGGGCTCATATGCCCATACTAGTACATGCTAACTTATTTAGAACTAGCTATATATCATATACTCATATGCTATTTATTATGACTTAAAACTTTATTGATTTTCTCTTTTGGATTTAAATTGGCTTTGACTTACTTGAAATTATTTGAGAGATCTAATTTTTATTCCTCAAAAGTCTAGTTTTTCTACTTTTATGTAATATTCGTTTCTTCTATTTACCCGTTTTGAAAAATTGATAAAAAGACTTCTGTGAGAGCTGTATCATAAAACGTTTTTATTTTGTTACTGTTGAATTCAACTGCTGATTTTAATGAATCCTACCCAATTAAAGTGCTGTGCATATTTTTCATGAGTCCATAATCAATATGATCAATTTTAGTTTTATTTTTACATAATTGCATAGGTATAATTTTTTCTCAGGATGCTGGAGAATTAATGCATTTTTTTAATATGTTGCAGAATTGCGAGAAGCTCGAGAATAATTTTGATGACATCAAGCACACGACTCTTGGTGAGCGAGGAGCTCTCCGAGAAGCAATGAGGTAAGTCTGGATCACCATAGCAACAGTCACAGATGTGGTAAAGAAAAAGTCATTCTTCATTATTGGGGGAACAAATGAGTTCATTGCCACTATTCAGCCCTGTTCTCTAAGGTATTAATTTGTCAGTGGAGAGACTTCCCTTGAGGCTGTACTTTGGTTTTGAAGCTGCATAAATGTTAAGCCTCAGTGCACAGTAAAAAATGTAAATGTTTAATTTGTTACTTAAAATGCTTAAGGGGTGTCTTGTTTTATATTTATACTAAACTGTGTGATTGAATGTAAATATTGTTCATCTAAATTCTGCTTGTATTTAAAAAATAAACTCTATACAATGATGGTTGAACTGGGCAGTATTTCCTCCTAATTAAGATTTAATTTAAAAAGAGGTACTTAAAATTTCATCTTCTATAAGATTTTATAGGATTATATTATAGTATTTTTAAAGTTATTTACATTTTTACACTATTACAAAGCATATAATTAACTTCTTTTCAAATACAGTGGTCTGTAATGAGCCTGATTTTTTTTTCTATTTCACTTCTTAACATTACTATTTCTGAATATTTCTCTGAAATTGCTCCAAATTCGATGCCTTTTAAATAACTTTTAGTGAAGCATTCTTTAAATCCATTTGATCAGAATCAGGAAAGTCTGTTTACCACACATTAAAAATGCGTTAGAAATAAAATTCATCCTTAGAGTGATAAAACAACAAATGACACTAATTTTAAAAGTTCTGAGTTTCAACCTTTGAGTAGGATAATTTCCAATGTCTTTGTAAAGAAACGGGATATTTAGCTTTACTTAGCCTATGAAATTAAAATTTATTTTAAAATTATGTTTCCTTTTATCGTAATGCTTACCTTTTTTATGATCTGTAGGCTTAAAAAATTAGAATAAGAGAAAGGATAAACCTAAGAGGCTTCCTAGAAGGGTGGTTTGTATACAATTTTGTTATTGCTAGCACACAGTTACCATATACTTTAGTTTAGAAGCTGCTCTCATTTAGTAACCTTCCTTTTACCATGCAAGCAGCAGGAGAAAGTAATTAAATTTAATAGAAGCTGCCCTCATTTTGAAGCCACTTCTATTTAAAACCACAGGGGGAGGTAATTAAATTTAATGGAAACAGTAGCTTCTACACAAAGATACATGGTACTTCTGTATAGATGATTATGATGTCACAAAAAGAGGAATAATATATTACTAGTACTGAGAAATTACCAGCTGGAGCAAGTGAGCCTATTTTATTGTTAATGTCTTTACTAATAAAAAAAGAGGGAAAAATAAAACTGAGTACACAATAGAGAATTTATATCTATATAAAATGCAACCAGATAATTCTCAGAAAGTTTCAGTTACTTAAAATAGTAGTAAATTAAAAATAATGTGTAAAATATAATTTGGAAAAGGCTAATGCAGAAATTGTGAATGAACTGTTTTTCAATATGCATGGTCTTTATCCTCAATCTAAAACTACCACAGCTGTAAATTGAACACATCATTTTTATAAATGCTTATTTTAATAATTTTACATATATTAAATGTGCATTCCAATATTTATGTAGAAAATAGTTATTCTTTGTATTTTTATATTTATTCATTTTGAAGTAAATATGTAGACAAACAGGAAGACAAAGAGGATGCCAGCTCTCATGCTTTGAATAAAAGAACTGAAGGCCAAAAGCATGCCCAGAAAGAATTGAAAAGGGGCAATGTGAATGAAAATGGATGTGAGTGAGGGAAATACAGTGAACAAGAAAAGGACATGTAGTCAGAGAATTTGTCTTCAAGAAAAAACAAATTGAATTGTAAGGATAACCGTGTATGAAGAGATTATTAAATTCTGCAAAATTTTGTAATATGTATCATTTTACAATATACCAAGATATCCTGCTTTTTAAAAAACTAGAGATGAACTGATGAGAAAAGCTGGTATTACCTGGTTTGAGTAACCTCTCAACCACCTATGCTATGGGATAAAGCAGTAGTCAGATAATTTAAATCAGAATTTAACTATATGGCTGTGAAATGCACTTGTTTACATAGGTTGCATATTTTATACACGCACACATATTATTTGTAATGTCTGGATTCACTGAACACAATGAAATATTTTAGTAACTAATAGCATTCAACAATTTAGTATAATGTGGGTTAGTCACTTTTTTTGTCTTTGGAAAATGCAGCAAGAGCTCATTCTTTTACATGTGAGATTATGGAAATAAGTAAAGAAAAAGTTTAATATAATGTGATTAATACATAAGAGGGAAATGCATGAAGGGTCAAATTTTAATTGTTCTCTCATCTGTGATCTATTTTTCCTTGTATGATGGTATCTGGATCAAAGAAAACCATGGAGATGATAGGAAATTTAATTTAAGCTTTAAAAGATGGACAGTTTTTCAGGTAGAGGGAGTCATACAGAGGAAAGCATGGGGGCCTGTGGATATAAGATGTATTTCAGACACAGTAAGTGGTGTGATGTGAGGGAAAGCAAATTTTTTCAAGAGTTTTTGAATGTATGCTTTCTCACAAATCTCACATAGGCAAAATTTCCCCATCAATAATATGTCTTCCTATATAGCATGAATTCGTTGTACAAATGGAGTAGTATGAGGTTGGCAGGGATGGTGGTGCCAATTCAGATTCTCAGAGGGGGTTAGGGACAGTGGAAGACAGGTGTGAATAATTTCTTAAAAGCTTCGGCTAGCACAGGGGCCTGGCTCAGGAAGCTGGCTGAAAATGTGTTTAACTATATTCTAGAGACCAGTTACATAGAATCTAGCTTTTGCCGTGATATAGAATTTAAATTATTTTGCCGAGTCATGATAGTTTTTTAGGATGTGAATGACAATATTAAATGTAAAAATTATGAAAATAATTTTATAGCTCTTGGAGTACAGGGAGAAGAAACAATGTAGAGAGACACACACAGCCATTTATTTATTTAATGAACATTTATTGGGTTTCTCTAATATGCCAGGTAATGGGGTTATTTATAGATGTGAATAAGACAGTCTCTGCTCTCAAAGAGCTAATACTCTAGTGGAGGAGACAAGAAAATCGGCTGCTTGATTTGAAGACCCAGAGGCCGAGTGCTTGAATGTTTTCCCTGGTCCCAAACACTCATGGTAGCTTCTCTCTTAGTCCACTGGCATACCATAGCTTGGCTGTGGGAGCAGCCCCTTCTCTCACTAACTTGATCTCGTCAGCATCCCTTAGGTGGTTCCAGGTGCCCACAATGGTGCCCTTGTCCTGATCATATCTAGCCAGGAGGCACTGGAGCAGAACTGGACTAAATCTGAAGATTGACATATTGTGGCTGCTATGTTGGGGCCTTTCACCAAGTAGGATACCACCCTGTTTACTAAGGTTTTACTGTTTCTATGCGGTTGGAACAGAAAAGAGAGGATTCTGCTCCTGTTCAGTTCTCTTCCACCTCATCCAGTCTGTCTTCCTGGTCAGTCTTTGCCACGGGGCCTTGAACCTGTTCTTTTGTCAGTATCTCAGTTCATGAAACATTTTAGTTCCCTCTCATGCTTCCTCCTGTAGAGAAGGGGCTGCGACCTTCTCTACAATGTGTTGACTAAATAAAGCATTCAACAGATACCTTAATTGAGGTAGGGGGAGAGAAAAACAGAAGAGGATTAACAAAAATTGGGCGTTTCAGATGAATTTGAGCTAGCTAAGGTAAAGTCATGTGTAAATATGCAACAGGAGGGGAAAGGACAATACTGCAACTCAGGGAAAAGACAGAGGGTTGATGTGCACACTTGGGACTTGTTAGTATTTTGATACTCGGAGCCATGAGAAGGCATGTGATTTCCAAGAATAGTGCATTACAACAGAAATAAGGAAAGTCTAACCAGATGCCAAAGAAAATAGGGTTTAGGAAAATGCATGCCAGAGGAAAAATATTTGGGGATTTAAAATTTTAAATAACCTTCTCTAACAGAGTAAGACTGAATTGTAATATGGCGTGCTTGGGAAGAAAAGGATGGTGGGGGAAGGTGGAATTCCTGGCCATTGTTTGGTGGCCTTTGGAGACATCTAGACTAATACTGACCAGAAGAATTTTCTGCGATAATATAAATGTTCTCGCTCTGTGCCTTTCAGTATGCTAGCCACTAGCCACATGTGGCTATTGAGCACTTGAAATGTGACTAGTGTAACTAAAGGACTGAATGTTTAACTTTATTTAAATTTTATTAATTTAAATTTAAATACTTACATGTGGTTGGTGGCTATGGTTGGACAGTGCTGCCCTAGAGGGATATTTTTGTGTTACTAAAGTGACACTTGACTGCCTCTCGTTTATGTAGTTCTCATCAGCGGCGAGTGGCTAAACCATGTTCATACACATCACACATATACACACTTTCTTGGAAAACTAAGAGTAAAAGGTAGATCTATAACACAATAATGCATGTAAAACCAAAACTAGCAAGTGTGATTTGATATGGAGGAGAAAAAGTGACTCTTATTTTCTAAAGGCAGGATTAATATCTAGAAAGCCCAAGAGAATTAACAATAGAAACACCCTAAGAATTAATAAGAGAATTTATAAATGTGGTCATATCCAAACTAAAGGTGGAAATTCATGAGATTTTCTAAGTAGTACCTACAACCAGTAGTGGCTGTAATTGATAATAGATCCTATAAAGATCTGATACAGTTGTTATATGATCAAGTACCTGAAATCATTCAGGACATGTTGAATCAATCAGTAAATGGTGTTAGAGGGTTGTTTGGCTGTTTGGGGAATAAAAAGACTTTATATTCTTGCCTCACATGGCCCAAAGGAAATTTTATGTATGTTAAAGAGCAAAATGAAATAAATGAAATAGCCAAATTCAAGTGGAATATGGAAGTGACTATCTCTTTGAGATTTAGATGGGGAAAGAAATGATAAACTTAAAAGTAGTTGAAGAAATCACTAAGCTTTGATTCCATTAAAAAAAAAGCATCTTTCATTTGTGAAAACATGGATGAACCTAGAGGACACTATGTTAACTGAAATAAGCCAAGCACAGAAGGACAAATGCTGCATGATCTCACTCAGATGTGAAATCTAAAAAAGTTGATCTGATACAAGTAGAGAGTAGAACAGTGGTTACCAGAGGCTGGGGAGAGTAGGAGGGAGGGTAGAAGAGAAGAGGTTGGTCAGGGAGTACAAAGTTACAGTTGGATAGGAAGTTCTGGTGTCCTGCAGTTGGATAGGAATAAGTTCTGGTGTCCTATTGCACAGGAGGGCAACTATAGTCAACAATAGTGTATACTTCAAAATAGCTAGAAGAGATGTTTTGGAATGTTCTGACAACAAAAAATGACAAATATTTCAATCGATGGATATGATAATTACCCTGATTTGATCATTACACAATCTATATATGTATCGGAACATCATACTATACCCCGTGAATATGTATGATTATTGTGTGTCAATTAAAAAGAATAAAACATTTTTAAAAACCTTTTGTAAATGGGGGAAAAAATCACAAAATTAGAAGATATCCCTGTGCTGTAATGCCATATGTATGACAGATTTAAAAAAAAATAGGAGCTTGACGGATAATTGTCAAAGTATGATTAAGAAGCTCTTGAAAATATTCAACTCTAATGGCAAAGAGAAAGTATAAATTTCATTAAAAATAAACTAATTTTTGTGTGTTTTTATTACTGCAATTTGGTGGGGAGGAGGTTTTTGGGTGCTAGACATAGAATGGTAAGATAGCCATTCTCACATTCTCAGAGCTTGCAAGGTTTGGGAATTACTGCTGAATTTAAGGAGTATGCCAGTAAATACTAAGGGCCTTAAAATAAACATAAACTTTTCATATTAATTTACCTTCTAGAAATATATTATGCAGAAGGCATAGAAATTATGGACAAACAGAATCTGATTCTCAAATTATGTACTGTAACCATGAACTAATTATCTACTGTTGAGGAAACAAATAAGGAATGATACACACACACATATATATACACACATACACACACACGCATGCACACACACACATATATACATAAAATATACGATAAATTGTGGCATACTCTGGACATTAAGATGATCTTTAACATCATATTTTTAGTGACACAAGAATCCTTGTATTAATAATAATCAGTGAAAATACCAAGAAACAAAATTACTTGTAGAACATGATCTCTACTGAATATAAAGAATGCAGAGAAAAAAGATAAGAATGAAATATAGCCATTACATCTGGGTGGAGGGCTTACAGATATTTTTTCAAGGCTTATACTTTTCTGTTCTAAATTTTTTGTAATGGGAGTATATTATGAATAATTAGAAAAATAATGAAGTAAAGATAAATTAAAAGAATGAAATATGAAATTAATACTAGGATAAGTGGGAAGAACCAAATTCGACACTCTAATTGTAATTTTAGGTAAATTAACTTTTTTTTCTTACTTTGTTGTAAAATAGAATTAAAAACCTCACCTCGCAGGATTGATAGGAGGAACTAGCATATGTAGGAGAGAATTCTTCGTCATTTATGAAAATCAATAAAAAGATACAAAATATAATGTGTATACACATTATTTTAATGATTTATAGTGCTTATTTAAAAGAATTTACATATGTCATACATAAACAATGGAATTGACTGTAAAGCTTCATTGTAGTCTTAGCATATAGAATACTACAGGCAATATATCTTGTCTAACTTATACAAAGCCCATTGTAGTGCCGTCGCTGTATGGAAACATGTACAGGTTTTCTGAAAATGAAACTATGAGAAAAAAACACTTTAAGGACAGAACAAAATGCATCATCTCTAGCTGAAATCTCTGGTTTGTAGTAGCATAATGAAGTTAGAGGTAAAAGTCACAACTTCTTTTCATCATATTTTTTCCTTATCTTAGCCAATCCAACCCTCTTATCATGCCAAGGTGATTTGATTTTTGTTCTATCATATTGTGCACCTGTCTTATCCCCTGTAATAGATTCTAAACATCAAGAGGAAAGGTGGGGCCGTTTTTAATGTCGTGTTGTCAGTTTGTCCCTTTTCATTCTTCATAGGGAGTGGTGGGTCGTAGGTACGTGGAATTGGAAGATATTTGAATTGAATAACTAGAGAAAAGGAGAAGTCAAATTCTGAAAAAGAAGAGATACATATAAAATATATAATTTATTATGAAAAAATAAGCAGTGCTATTGGGAGCCTTTTGACAGTGGCTTAATTAATATACAGAAGTATAGATTGTTTAGATTTATGGGTATGCCACTATGGCAAGTATACAAATTGCACTTTTGGAGTACCGACATTGCCAATTAGTGGTTAGTATTTTATTTGTAGAGCCAAGTCTATTCAATGAGACCTATTATATCTAGATGATTATTATAAAGATGAACAACCAGGAAATAATGTCTCTGAAATTTGTTCTTTATTGCTTGGCTTCATCACGTGTTAAGAATTTTGTCACTAGATGGTGATGTTGAGTTGTGCAGTTTCTGTTTGTTGACTTTTTTTCTGGTGTGTGTAATAGTATTTGTAGCTGCATCACAAACCCAGCCATTTACACAGAGTCAAATATTAAAGTATAACTAAAGCAGTTTTTAAAAAGATGCAACAATTCTAAATATTATTTCAGTCAAAAGGTTGAAATTGCTTTAATGTTGTTTCTTTACCTTTGACTCAGAGACTTTTAGAGGTGGAAGGAACATAAATACCAATCTAAACTTTTTATTGAAAGGCTGAAGTCCAAAGAGAGATTCCAAGACATTTTAAAGAGGTATTTTACAGCTTTTCAGGTATATCCCTTCTATCTGTCTTATCCTAAAGTACATCTTTAATTTCACCCCTCTGTTAGTATCCAGTGGTAGTGGGGCTATCATCTGATCTAAGAGTTTTGTTACTACTGGTACCTCGGTACTGTTTTAGCTGTTTATTGTTTTTTGTTTGTTTGTTTCAGTTATGTTAATATTGTATCGCTTGCTAACCATAATGGTTATACTACACTGATATTCTTTAACTGATACTTGTACATGAACTGTGACTGTTTCTGTGAGTAATTTTGTTCACCTGAGTAAGATTTATACATTAGAATATTATCAATATTGTACTTAATCTTATTTTTGGAGATAAAGTTTTTTTGTGTGTGTGCTTCTGTGCGTACATATGTATGCATATATTATATATATGTGTATGTATATGTCTATGTATTTTATGTGTATAAATCCTCCCATTCCAAGTCAAGGAAAACTTGCAATGTGGCAGCATTTGAAGTTTGGAGTTCCCTTTGCTTTTCAGGTATATTGATTAGGATTACAAAGATATAAGAAAGTTCCATGAAATTCTCTTATAATAGTTTAGAAAGCTGGGAGAAAAAGAAGTTACCCTAAATATTTGAGATTAGCGAATTTATTAAGTGGTTTGGAAAGTAAATATAAGGCTATGAGAATAAAATTGAAGTGACATTCAAGAGGAATATAAAACAAATAAAATGAGAAGTATTCACAAAATACTTCTAGTGAAATAAGCAGGTATAGTTTAACAGTATGGAAAGTAAATTTTTTAAAAATCCTGAATATGTTATGTAATGTTATCAGTGATTACATAAGATTTAACATTTGTAACATTTTTTATTTTCAGAGTTTTCAAAAATAAATTGCTTTTATAATTAGAAATGCCCATGTAGAAGACTTCTCATCAAAAAGTCACCTGCACTTGAATGTTTGTTGCAGCACAATTCACAATTGCAGAGATGTAGAATCAATCCAAGTGCCCATCAGTTCATGAGTAGATTAATAAAATGTTGTATATGTATACCATGGAGAACTACTCAGCCATTAAAAAAAAGATGAATCAATACCTTTTGCAAAAATTTTGATGGAACTGGAGACCATTATACTAAGTGAAGTATTTAAAGAATGGCAAAACAAACACCACATGTACTCACTATTAAATTGGAACTAACTGATGAGCACACATGTACACAGAGGGAAGTAAAACACAATGGAAATCAAGCAGGTTGGGGAGGAAGGAGTGGAGGGACAAGAACCTGTCTAATGGGTACTATGAACACTATTTGTGTGACAGGCATACCCATCACAGGGTCTCAAGCATTACAAAAGCAATCTATATAACCAAAAACATTTTCCCCCCTCAATATTTTGAAATAAAAAAATTGTGATTAATATATTCTTTCTCTTTCTAAATATTTTATTGAATGTTATCATTTAAAAAACTTATTGCCCTTATCGATTTCCGTTGATGATTTCATGTATAGTGTTTCTATCTTTAAAATTGCTTTTTTCTTTTTGGCATTTTATATCATTTGACTTATTTTCCTTTGTTGGTTGTCTTTCTCTCTTGCATAACATGATTTAAATACCAGAGGAACAGAATGCCAAAAGAAAAGATAGGGCCCATTGAGTCTTGGCCCTATCAGGTGTATGTCTGTGAGACCTTGGGTGGGTCACTACTCTGTCTCTCAATTTCCCAGTCTGTCAATGAGGATAATGCCTTCTGAACCTATATTTAGGAAGAAATTGTTAGAAATATTGGAGTTAGAAATTGTTAGAAATATAGGAGTAGTGTGTATTACACTGTTTTTATAAAAGTAGTTTGAAAAATAAGACAGTACTTTGCAAACAGAAGTTCTTATGTTTATATAGAATTGTATGTTGGAAAAAGAATGGTCTTTGGAGCCACAAAGATCCATGTTTGAATCCTAGCTCTAGCATTTACTAGCATTATGATCGAGGGCAAATTACCTAACTTTTGTAGGTTTAAGTTTCTTCATCTGCATTAAAGGGGACAATAAAAATACTCATTTCCTGAAAAAAGAAAAAAAAAGAAATGCCCATGTATGTGTATATATTTTAATCCCATGAGAAGTTTGGCCAGTGAAATTGGGTTCAGAAGCAATGTGTTAGCTGTTTTCTGTATTAATCAAATTTCTTAATTCTATGTTAATTACATTTCTCCAAGTTTTCTATCACTAAATGGATCAATAGGAACCTCCCAAAAGCCCCAACCCCCAAATCAGCAGAGTATAAGAATATCCTCTTGTCTTCTATGTATAGGAGAACATTGTCTTTATCATTTCTATTATAGAAAGGTACATATTTAACGATGCCTACAGTAGGGTCCTTGATTTGATTTATGCCACCTAATACATGAATAAGGCACTCAGGATGAATATTTTTAGATTTTTTGAAATCTAAAGACAAAAGCACATCATTACTTTTGTTAGATAATGATGCATCTTCTCCAATAAAAATCATTGAACTATAGCTCAGAATATATATGTAATTATGTAATCTATGTAATTAATTTCATGTAAATTGTATAATATGAATATATGTATATATGTACATAAACATATATGCACATTTGGTATTATCTGTTTACCATGTAAACTAGGAACATTACTTTCACTCACTTCAGGGGTGAATAAAAGCAAGATTTGACACTTAATTTCAGGTGGCCCAAAGATAATTTAATTTTCCATCATTCATGAGGAAATAGAGGAAAAGTACTATTTTAGTTATTACTAATGTTTAATAAAACCAAACATATGGCCAGCAATAATGTTTCTGGATTATTTATGGATTTGATAGCAACTGGCATATATAAATTTAGAATTATGTTAATTTAGAATCTTTTTTTCCGCTTTAAACTTTAATTAGAAATATGAGAAATATTGATTACATAATTATCAATTCAAATTTTTGTGAAGCAGCAGCACAAATGAAATCGGTTCATAGGTTAACTCAATTAAGTTAATTAATTAATTGACTCAATATGTTCATTCAATTATTTATAAAATGCATTATTATTTTAATTAGTGTAAGCATTGGTTTATTCAACCTGGTGCCTCCTGTGTACTAGGCAATGTTTGTTTAAAAGCGGTATGTGCAGAAAAACTCAAATTGATATTGCAAATGCCATTATATAACAACTTGATACATTTGAAATGATAAAAGCAGAAAAGAAAATATATACCATTGCCAAATAGGGTGTTTCTATTTGAAACAGCAACATTGGCAACAACAATATGAGTAAAAAGGATTGAACCAAGGTCAGGAAAAAAATTGCAATTTCCTCTTAGTATCAAAAGATTCTGTATTAAATACTAGAAATGAAGGGATGCAGCTTTTGTTTTGCTACCAAAGAAAAGTACAGAGTGAAGTCGTTACTCTAGAATGCTTATCATTTTAGATAGAGACTTCGAATGAACAGCTAATAGCTAAAATTATTTAGGAGATAAAAATTGGTACTGTGAGGATTAGCTTTAATTTTAAGTATCCATACTGAAGTGCTACATTATGATTTTAATGTTATGATAATCTTGTTAACAAGCTGTTGTGTATATACTATCATATTTTAATGTAGTTGCAAAGCTTAAGTAAACCATAAAGTAAATTGCTTTTTGAATCAGGCTTTTACAAGTGGAAAATTAGTGGTTGACATGTTTTGAATACGTATTTTGTGATTATATTTGATGTTTTCTACACTTAAAAAGAATAATGGAATAGATTTACAGATAATAGATTATTGCTTATAAGTACATTGGCATATTTTGTTATTGCTTATTCTAATTATATTGGGTATATTTCACAATATACTATAATATAATAGCTGGTTCTATTTTTTTCCCATAAGTTATCTCTTCTGCAAGATATACATTGACATTTAGTTATAACATCTCTTATTTCTCATATGTCAGCATGTTACATTTAACAGAAAATTAATACCATTTCTTATCCAGTATTTCTATAGATTATGACATGTACTAAATTCTTCCCATTGGGAGTGTTTATGTTTATTTCATTTTGGGGGGGG
>RJWJ010030427.1:0-19922 GCA_004363605.1 Indri indri | reverse complement strand
CTCTCTCTCTCTCTCTCTCTCTCTCTCTCTCACACACACACACACACACACACAGCCCCTTGCCTCCTGCCAACAACAGCTAACTCAAACAAGGCCATCCAAAATTATCATCCACACCTGCCTCTTCTCACCAGCACTACAAGCATCACTCGGAACCAAAAGAGAAAAAAATAGCTCGACTCCACACAACGCACAAGCGGGGAAATGACGGACTGAGATACAGAGCACCAGTGTGCTGCCGGTGGTGATGCCGCAATAGTAAATTCATCATCCTGACGCGTTCCTCACGCTCCCACACCGCTGTCTTATGGCTCCCCAGGCCCACGGGGCTGCCGCCTGCGCTGTGTCACTCGGGGAGACACGTCACGCCGCGCAGAGCAGCCTCGCCTAGATGCTCTACTCCTGCCACACGCTGGTGCGGCTGGGACGCTGCCGGGAGAGGGGGAGGAAACACGAGGTCAAGGGCACAGGGGCACTGGCCCCGGACTGAACTGGAAGCTAAATGGCTTTTCTCATCTGGGCTAGAAAGCGTGATTACAGAGCACAAGACAATGATGACAAATATCAATAAAATACACACAGACGCACACGTACAAACATACACACACACGCACTCATGTACACACAGACATACACACACAAAAACACAAGCATAAACAAACACACACACACACCCCCAGGCTGGAAAAAGTTGAAAATTCTTTTAAAAACCCCACCGTTTACTGTGTTTCTCTTGCAGGGTACGGGTACAGAGGAACAGGACCACTTCCATTTCTTTATGTAGTTCCCCAAAATAGGCTTTTTTTCCCCAGTATCTTTCAACTAAGAAATTTTTAAATTATTAATAATAATATAACAAACCAAATTTTGTTAAAGGAAGCAATGGAACTAATCCAGGTTTTTTTTAAAAAATTATGCTTCTATAAATTATCATCATGAGGCAATATTTATTAGGGCATCATAGAGAGAAAAACTGGATAAAGAAAGAATCATGAATAATGAAAACTAATCTCTCCCATTTAATTTTCCCTACATCTGTCTAGATGAAATTACGCCTACTAAATATTGACTTTGCTTCTAAGGACCTGAAGGTATGTGACATATTTTATTTGACACAGATCACTACATTTAACCTTCGTGTAAGGACGGAGGCAACACATCTCATCCAGTGACACAGAAGAAAGTGATGTAGAAAGAGGTGATGTGATGAATCTGGGCTCAATTGTCACATAATAATTGCATTATAGATCCCTCTGCCACCTGCAGGGGGGCTGGGTGACTGGGTTTGCAGCCAGTTTATACTCCTATTCAAAGAGAAGGGGCTCTTCACCTACAGCACTGTAAACCTGGATGGAAAAAAAGTATCTTTTTTTCGCAAGCCTCTAACTTAAGTTTCCTTCCACCATCAGGCAGGCCACAAACCACAGCAGTTTTAGCAGCACCTATGAAATCATCACTGATCAAAATCTCAAATATTTTCATATCACATCCCATTGTTGTTAACTCCTTGCTGTATCATCGACAGACATCTCTACTTCAAAATCACAGCAGCTATTAGACCTACAATATTGTGATAACCAAATTTCAATAAAACTGGTTTTCTTCACAATCCTGTTCATTTTATGCATTCATAAACATTCTGACTTCCAAAGGGATCCCTGGCACTTAAAAAAAAAACAAAAAACAAGAGATTAAAAATCTCTGTATAGAGTATCTCAAGCACCAAGGCATTGGTGGGAGCCTCGAAAGATCTTCCTGAGACCTTCTCCAGGATAAGAAACAGCACTCCTGTTCCAGGCCTGCCCTGGTGTGGGCCACGAAACACCAGACATAGTGCTGGGGGTACTGATTTGCCCCATGTTACAACATAAACAGATGACAAACCAAGTCTCAAATCTCCATTTGGTGCTTTCTCCTTCCAGGGGTCTCTCAAGAGAACCCTCCACTCTCACGGCTATCAGGACACGTCCACACTGGCTGGGTCACACACCAAGCAATCACCACGTCTCAGACACAATCACAGACACTGTGGCGGTACCATAGTTCACAGTCAACATTTCAAGACACAATCAATAAAACTAGAAGCCATGTAAAAAGGTTAAAACCTATCAATGTTTCTTCTAACTGCTGAAACGCTCCCTAGCTAGAAGGAAAATGATGGGTATTTCTTCTACTGCACAAATTAGCTGTCACTTTGGGTGCTTTCCTATGGGCATTGAAGTCAAACAGAACTTGCTGTGAGTATCAGCTCTTCTCTCTACAGTGAGTGCCCTGAAGCAGATATCCTTCCTGAGCTTTGGATTTTCTAACCTGAACAACCCTCAGAGGGTCACTCATGCATGCATTCATTCATTCATCAGTCAATAAATACTTTTTGGGCACGTATCGATGTCCTTAACAGATAATGCAGAAACGGAAGGAACTCGGGGAAACCAATACCTTGAGAGTGTCTGAACACTCTCAAGACAAAAATTCACGGAAGATTCAGAAACAGCGGGCCCATTTTGCTATGTCTCAGGACTCAGTATGAGACGGAATGGGGTTTCGCAGCAGCACAGGGAAGGCAGGGAGGAAAGGGACCAGGGATCCAGCAGACAGGCCTCACGACCAGGTTAGGACACTCGCCCGAAGAAAGACCCAGCCAGCACAGGAGCCTGGGCTGGGCGCAGGGGACAATGTCGGTGGTTGAAGCAAAGGCCCACCGTGGAAGTCCGAGAGAAGAGTCAGCGAGGGCACCCGGCACGTGGGTAAAAACAGCAGCTATAAATCCAGCATCATGAAAGACTCGGAGTGACATTTTAACACTTGTCCAGGGGAAAGCAGTACCTGTCAGTGTGACCTTATTTAGAAATAGGGTCTTAGCAGATGTCATCGAGTTAAGGTCATTAGTGTGGACCCTAACCCAACATGACAGTGTCCTTATAAGAAGAGGAAAATGCCATGTGAAGACAGAGCCACCCAAGGAACTTGCCATGGGACGATGGAGGCAGAGATGAAAGTGTGTGGCTGCAAACCAAGGAGCAGGAAGGTTATCTGCAAACCACCAGCAGGTAGGAGAAAGCAAAGAAGGATTCCCCCGTATGTTTCAGAGGGAGCATGACGCTGCTGGCACCTTGATTGTAGACTTCTAGCCTCCAGAACTTAGACATGATAAATGTCTGCTTCCTTGGACCACATAGTCTGTGGTACTTTGTTATAGCAGCCCTAGGAAACTAATACAATATTTCCACTGCTTATTGCTAATATCCACATCTATGTGAGATTCTAGGTGGACTTTTCCCTGAAAGGATCTTGTTCATTTAACTACTAAAATTGGAGAGATAAAGAAACAGCTTCATATACTACATGTAATGAATGGGTCTAGTATTTAACGTGTATAGCAAGTGGTCCCTCTTGCTAGGGTTGCCAAATTAGATACAGGATGCTTCATTAAATCTGAACTTCACATAAACAATGAATAGTTTTACAGTATGAATATGTTCCAAATAATGCACAGGACATACTTATATTAAAAAAATTATTTGCCGGGTGCAGTGGTTCATACCTATAATCCTAGCACTCTGGGAGGCTGAGGCAGGAGGATCGCTTGAGCTCAGGAGTTCGAGACCAGCCTGAGCAAGAGCGAGACCCCGTCTCTACTAAAAATAGAAAAATTAGCTGGGCATGGTGGCATGTGCCTATAGTCCCAGCCACTCGGGAGGCTGAGGCAAGAGGACCACTTGAGCTCAGGAGTTTGAGGTTGAGGTTGCTGTGACGAGGCTGACGCTATGGCACTCTACTCAGGGCAACAGAGTGAGACTCTGTCTCAAAAACAGAAAGTATTCATTGTTTATCTGTAACTCGAATTTAACTGGGTGTCCCATGTTTTATCTGTTACATCTGGCAGCCCTACATACTACTTCATAGATGCAAGGTCTACTTCTGGAATATTCAGTTATTTCCTGTTTGTTTCTGGTCCGTGAGCCAACAAGCCAAGCTACCACATTTTGCATGCTACGCAGCCTGTTTTTCCTCTTCTGTTGCAACTGCCTCCGGCTCAATTTGTGGACACCGTTAACAGTTACAGATGGATGACGACCCCTGCGGCGAGTTTGCTTTGGGTAAGCACCATGACATCCATACAGCTTTTATAAAACGCTATACGATCAATAGAAAGAAATTAGGACCATCAATTCTAGATGTAAAGATGTAATCAGCCTTCAGGGACATTTTTAATTCCTTATTTCAATGTTGCAGCCAGCATAATATAAAAAAGGAGGACAAAAGGAATTGTTTAGCTTTTCACTATCACTATTGTTTTTTACAAAAATGTAATATATCCTTCACTGGCTAATGCTGCTATTAGGAGAATTTATAATCTGCTATTTCAATCTTATTTCTGATTCTCCGCAGACCACCGCTCCTTCATCTGCAAAGTGAAGGAGGCCGAAGACAGGATCCCAGGGCCCCTGTCAGGATTCCGGAGTCAGCCACGGGCTCGGTCAGCCTTCTCCTCCGGCCACTCCCTGTTCTCTCCCCCGGCCCGCGAGGTGACCCCACCTGCCAGCAAAGCTCCTGTTCCCTAGGGTTGGGGAAGCCCTCTCTGTTGAAAACTTTGAGGCCCAAATTTCTACCTGTGAGATTTCCACCAGCTGCGTATCGCATGGCTCACGGCATTCGCGCACATTCCGCCTCTCCTGCCTTCCTCACCCCTCTCTCTCTCACACAGGAAGCCTCTAGCAAACATCCTGCGATACCTTTCCTAGTATTTTCATTTCAACATTGTCAATGATGCAATATCTAATTGTTCTTTGTTTGAAATGGTTGACATTAGCCAGGCATATTTACAGAATTTCATTCCTGGGTGATACACCCTTTTGCTAAATAACTACCAAACTTGTCTGGAAGTCTAATGAGTCACTATGAGTAAGGTGCTCTATGTAATTTAGTAAGAAAAAAAATTCCAATAAGAATCTTATATTCGAATAGGGTTTTAAAATATGTATTAATATATAACATTCTATCATCTACTAATAACTCTCATATTCATTATTTTATTTAAACCCCACAATGACCTTGTATGGTTAGTATCATTATTAGCATTTTACAGATGAAGAAACAACTAGTCATTAAAATTAAGTGACCTTGGCCAGTCCCAGATAATAAATGACAGATCAGGACTTTAACTCACTGGTGTAGAGACATCATACAAATTACTTTCAAGTTCTACATAAGTAGGAAAGAATCCAGTGATTTCTCGTATTTTACTATATGCCTACGTTTTAAAGAATTATGAGGCTTTAGGCATGTCACTTAAACAGTGCTCCCTAGTATTTTGTTCTGTAAAATTAGGAACATAACCAGATCAAAGGTACCCAGCCACTAGGATGCAGCCAGAAGGCAAGGATAATCTAGTAAATCTCTGAGGTTTACCTGAATAATATCTGAACAATTACAACAGCCACAATTCCTTTTCTTCCAACCCTTACCCCCAACATGGTTTTACTCATTCATACATTCATTCAGAAAATATTCATGAAGCACCTGCCATGGGCCAGGAATTTTCAGGGGAAAAGATAAAGCAACAGGAATAGAGTTCCTCCCTAATGTCTAAGGTTTCACTAGCAATAACTTTTCCCCCTGCTCAGATTATCAAAATTTCATGGAGAGATTAAAAGTGGCCAATTTATGAGGCTTCTTTGTGTTCTAAAAGGCCATGAATCTATGACTTCAGACATGAGAAATCAAATTAAGAGAGTGATAGAGGCCTGTAGGGAGAGAAATAATAGGCAAAGGAAAAGACCAAAGCCAAAAGTAATAGCTCAGTCTTTTCCCATTAACACTTCCTCAGATGACACAGAGCATTTTACTAGTGTGGTCCAGATAGAGCCAGCACTTTAATAGACCCAAAAGTGGCCCCATCCTGCCAGCCACATCTCCCCACCTTTGTGCTTTGCTGAATACATTAATTCCAGAGCTTGATGGTCTGATCACAGTTTGGATTGCGGGACCCACCTGGGACTCTGGGTGCAGCCTTGCACCGTGCCTCTGAAATCCCAGATTTCCCGATGGCAAAGATGGGTGGTGACGGATGTTTATGACTCCAGAGGTTCCGCTGTGAAGATTAATGACTTGTGTTTTGCAAAGTGTTTTTAAATCCCCAGATGAGAGCTGCTCCTGCAGCTGGCTGCTGTATGATTAGCATGCACTTGCTTTAAATTGGTTACTCCCACCATACTTCAAGACCCAAAAAAGACCCAGATTAAAGGCAATGCCCAGGAGTCCACTGATGGCTTTTAGATTGCACTTCCCCAGAGGTGATGAGCTGACAGAGACAGAACACTGCTATTCAGCACCACCTTTGCGAGACACATTGCATCTTTACTTTCAGATGTGGGATCAGAGCATAAAAGTCACATTCGAACTAACATCTGATGTCTCCCTTGAGGCCATGCTACAGCCGGCCACCACACTGTTAGGTTTTTGGAACATTTCCAGGCTAATAGCAAAATGATTTCTTATGGGACCATCAGAGGGGAAAAGACTGAGTGGAGATTTATCTTGCTATTTAGAAAAATAATTAGTAAATAAGTTTGGGTGATAATCACAGAAAATCCAAACTGATTTAAAATGTGTGGCTTCTAATGATCTGTAAATTGATTAGAAACTATACTTACAACCTGATTATCCCTAGAAAAACGGGAACAATGCCAACTTTTGGAATTCTATATAACAATACTATACAATCGGTCTACTTCAGGACTGATTTTTTTTTTTTTTGATTGGCTGGCAATTTGAGTGACTTACACTCTAAAAGATAAAAATAAATTACAATGACTCAATAAGGAAAAAATAAAAATTACTGTATTGCTTTTCCACTGTGAAATATTTTCCTGGCCTTTCAAGGTTTTTTTAAGAATATCAAAAGCATCAAAATGAGCAAGACATTATAATTCATAATTACGTGACCCAGGCATGACTCTAAAAGGTTTCCATAGTACCAGCAGAACATTCTTGGAAGCTAGCCTTGAAGTGGTGATAAGTGCAATGGAAATCTGCATTTGAAAAGTTCTAGTGGTTTCTGGAGCTAGAGTTTTCACGAAAATGGACACAGTAAATCCTTGCCCTACAGAATAATTAGATTTTAAATGAATAACTAGTAACAATGCATGAAGTAGTCACACAGATATTATCAAATGTTATTGATTATACATACTAAATGCAGAAGTAAATTAGGAAAAAATGGTGACTTCATCAAGGCCTATTTTGAATTTTCAGTTTTCTTCATATTTAGTTAAACTCTAAGTGGCTTGAAGAATAACAGTAAGTTCTATAGCCTTGGGCTTCCAGGTTATTTTCAGCACTCCTCCTTGAGTCTGCATTTAGAAAGAAGAAGACAAACTCAAGGCCACCCTTGGGCAATAGCTCTTTATTTTCTTGAATAAATTTCACAAGTGACTAGAAATAATATACAATGGCTTGGCTTTAAGAAGAAATTCAAAGAATATTCCTTTGATCAGCTAAAAAGGAATCAGAGATTTTCTGCCACTTAGTATATTCACTATTCAGCATTTAGAAGTGGCCACGTTCACCAAGATACAGAGTCCTCGAGAGCAGGGGATAAAGTGGCACTTGCTGCAATCTCTGCGTGGCTTTCTACTCCCAATTAGGGTGCTGCCCATAAAATGAGGGGGTGCCACAGGAATGACAGCTAGGACCAGCGTAACAGAGGAGGCAGATGGATGGTCTTAACTATGAACATGATCATTAGGAGCCTTGTAGTAGGGCCTCGATACCTAAAAACCAGGTTACTACAAGCCTAGCAGCCCTAGAAAATGGTTAAATAGCCAATAATAATAATGATCACCTCGTCTTGAGTGTCTGCCATATGATAGGCACCTTGCAAACATTATTAATATTCATAACTCCACAAGATCAGAATGATTGCTCCCATTTTACAAATGAGAAAATGGAAGGCCAAGAAGTTAGGCCATTTGTCCAAGTACCTGTAGTTAGCGGTGCAGAAAAAGCATAATTCAAACAGGCCAGCCTGACATCCGAGCCCATGTGCCAGACTTCCTTCCAAACCCAGCTGGTCTGAAGTGTGGTACTGCAAACCCATCTTTATGCATCCCTGCGTACTTTTTATATACGTGGATCTGTGTTATGTGTATAGTCTTTAAAAGCAAAAACACAGAAATCATATAAAATGGCAGCCATATTTTACACAGTACATATCAAGATCTATTACTGAGAAATTATTTTTGTGTCACTTTCCAAATGTAATATTCAGTTTGCATGATATAATGTAGATCACAGCATACTGGAATTTTGAGTGTACTTTAATAGTTCATAGGAACAACAAGAAAGAAACTAAATCATTCCAGAAAATAAAGGATAAATAAACTGTGAGATAGAGTTCCTATTTGTAAGATATTTACACAGAGAGGGCAAGACATAACAGAATTAAATAACAAATACTAAATAGCATGTGAGTAAGTAAAAGTGCATCTGTGTCAGATGCTTTCAACTGCCCTTGACGTAAAAGCCAATTATACTAAGGTGCTGGATGTCCAATTCTGGCTACATGGATGACTAAGTGCCATGACTAATCCTCCCACCACAAACAGTATAAAATACTTAATAAATATTTTTTTGTCTTTTAAATGAAAAGCTGAGCATTCCAGTTAATAATAAATATTCAGAAAGAAAACACTGGGTGGAAATGGGGCCCAGAGAGGAAGAACACAGAAGCTGCCTTTCACCTTGAGGGATTAGCTGAACTGTCTGAACTTGAGCCATGAGGGTTTCAAGGCCTCACAGGCCACAGGGGACAGGAATCAAAGCCATCCCAAGAGGTGAGGAACATAGAACACGGCTCCACACAGAGCAGGGACTTCCCCCCACACCCCCCCAAAACACTGCAACCTCAGAATTCATGAGGAATAGGAAAAAAAAAACAGATCCCTAAAAGGGAAATGGCCCATTTCAATCCTGGTACTGAGTGAAAGAGGAAAATACCGACCCTTAGAATTCCTTATTCAGCATTGGGTGGATATCCTAACCAGTATCGTAAAGCAAGAAAAACAAATAAAATGTTTAAGATTCAAAAAGAAGAAATAAATGGTCATGTTGACAGATGATATGACTGTCTACATAAAAAATAAAAAATTACGTAATTAATAAGAGTTTAGCAAAGTTGAACAACACAAAATCAAGGTATAAAAATCGATTGCATTTTCATTCATTATCAACAAAAAAATATTTAATAAATAGATATCAAAACATATAAAGTCCCTAATTATAAATCTATTAGAAAATGATTAATACCTTTATGGAAATAGTTATAAAATTTTATTTAAAAAAACAAAAAGAATGTTAAATATCATATTCATGGATTAGAAAATTCAATATTACAAAGATGTTAATTTTCATCAAATCAATCCATGGATTCAATGTAATTCCAATCAGATTCCCAGGAATCTGTTTTAGAACTTGACAAACTGATTCTAAAAATATATATTTATGTAAGAGCAAAGGGCTAAGAACAGCCAAGAAACCAACAAAGAAGAACAAATTGGGGGTGAAGGGACTTATCTTACCAGATAGCAAAAATTATTACAAGGCTTTAAGTTACTGGTATTGCTGCAGGGATAAACAGAGTCTCACATATACAGAAACCTGTTATGATGGAGCCGATACTACAGACCGATGAGAAGGATAGACTTGCTAATAAATACTCGTATGATAAATGGTTAACCATACTAAAAACAATAATAAAAAACTGCACCCCCTGCCTCATACCAACTCCAGGCAGAGTACAGATTTAACTATGAAAGGCAAACTATAAAACAATTAAAAGACAATAGAAACTCAAAGTAGATAAGGATTTCTTTAATAAGACATAAAAGCAGAAGCCATAAAGGAAAAGAATAAATTTGAGTAACTTAAAATTAAGAAATTCTATTCAACAAAAGACACAATAAAATGAGTCAAAAATTAAGTCTAAAAGATACGTGTAGCTCACATAACTATGAAAGAAAGGATTCACGTCTAAAATATAGAAAGAAGTCCCAAAGTAAAATTCACAGAATCCAGTAGGAAAAAAGGGCAAAAAAAATTGAACAAGTACTTCACAGAGAAGGAAGCCAATTAGCTAATAAACTATAAAAAACATACTCACCATCATTAGTAATCACATAAATGCAAATTAAAATCTCAGTGAGAAATTTCACAACAATCATATCGTCAAACATGTACAAGTCAGACAGCAGGGATTCTCAAGGATGTGAAACAAGAGAACACTTACTTTCTGTGAAAAGAATATAAATATAACCATTTTGAGAATCACTTCATCTTTGTCTAGCAGGGTTGAAAAGTGACTTCACACAGCCCGGCAGTTCCGTTCCTAGAGAAGGGCTTCCTTGTTCTGAACTAGGGGTGACAGGGCCAGGGGTGATGGGCTCCAAGGCTCTCACTGCCCTATCCAGCCACCCCCAGAGCCAGGGGGAAGCAAAATCTCCCCCCGCTCATGTGTGGTGCAACAACGTGCAAAGCACATCACTTGAGAAGGGCTACCCTAGAGAAACACTCTCACACGGACACCATAAGAAATAATAGAAGACTTCAGAAACAATCAAAATATCCATTAACAGTAGAATAGCCACGTGGCAGAATACAGCAGTGAATGTGAATAAATTACAAAATAACAACAAACACGAATGGATCTGAGGAACATAACACCGAACATAAACAAGTTAAAAAAGAATACACGCAGTGTGATTTCATTTGTATAAAACTGAATATCAGGCAAAACTAAATAACGTACTTTTAGGAATGCAAATACATGCGGTAAAACTCATTGAAAAACAACATCAACAAAAAGCCAGGGAATGCATACACAAAATTCAGGGGTAAGGAAACTTTCTTAGGGGCAGCAGGGGCTAATGAGGTAGACCCTCAACACCCATTATTGCCTTTGGGGGACCCCAAAGGTAATGGTAATACTATATTCTTATGCTGGGCTTTGTGTAAATGGGTGTTCATATACCGTTATTCTCTACAATGTATAGATTTCATGCTATTCAATACTTAATACAAACTGTTTCTAAAATTCAACAAAGTATTTGTGACAGCTCTATAAAAAAGCCCAAGGTTAAGCTGGTTCCAGGGCTGCATCTTTAATGACACAGTAACATCATCAAGAACCGAGATGCTCTCCACCAGTGCTTCCTTTGCAATCTTCATTTTACCAACAGCGTTTTTCCTTCTGCTCACAAGACGACTGCAAAATTTCCATATGTTAAAAAAAAGACAGAAATACATCCAGCAAAGGAGGGTTTCTATTCATGCATTTTATTTTTATTCTACAGAAGCCCCCCGAAAGACTTCCCCTCAGTGCCATTGGCCAGGATTGGGGCATATGTCCACACCTAAACAAATCACGGGCAAGGGATATCGGATCATCATGACCAGCTTAGATCAGGGATTATCTAAGTTTGGTCCTTGGGCTATAAGCATCAGCATTATTCCAAACTTGATAGAAATGCCCCAGCCCAGACCTACTGAATCAGATATTCTGGGGGTGGATTCAGTAATCTGTGTTTTAATAAGCCCTCTGAGTGAATCTGATGCATGCGAAAGTTTGAAAACACAAGCTTAGGCTTAGACCAACTCAGATGTGAATGCTGAGGCTGGAGATACGATCGCCTTCCTGAGGTCACAAGGATGGAAAGTGACCGTGCAAATTTGAGACTCTGACAGCAAGAAAGACGCCAACCACAGAGTACCCCTGAAAAATTCTTCAGGTGATCAGAGAAGGGTTAGAGGTCTCAAGGGAAGTGAGTTGCGACTTAGCTCAGCAAGATGGGAGAGTTTGCTGAACTGGAAAGGACGTTTCAAAAAGTGGAAACAAAATGAGAATGGAAGTCGCTATTGTTCATTTAGCCCAGAGCCCCTTGACTGATTAGGATTCATTTGTTGCAGGTAAAGTAAAAATTCATTTCCCCAAATGTCAATCTAATAAATATGAAAAACCCCCAACACCTTATTTTCCAATTATAAATATGCCTGAAGGAGAATTGTGATTTTAAAGTAGCTCAGTGTGAACAAAGCAACTAATTCCCTTGTGGTCATTTTTCATATTTAGATTAACTCAGTGAGACTCTATATTACCCATATCGTAATTCCTCTTTATACCTAGGTTATTATTACTAATTTTCTCAAATGCAAGTTTTAACAATAATACCTGGGGTCATATTTTTAACTGTTGTTTTGAGGGTTTCTAATGTGAACAAGAAATGAATGCCAAGATGTGGAAAATAAATAAGTTGAAGACAAGTAACAGACTGTGGGTAATATTTGCAACACATAAAATAGGAAACAAGTTAATATTCATAATATACAAAGAGCTCCTGTCAATAAAAAAGAAAAAGAAACACAATTCAATGGAAATATGAGAAAGGATACAAACAGGTCATTGATTCATTCGACAACTATTCATTTTTTAAAATTAAGTATCATTTGCATCCTGGCTCCACCCTTCCTAGTTGTGTGACCTAGAACAGTTTGTTTAATCTCTCTGTGACTCAGTTTCCCCACAAGTCATAAGCAGATAATAATAGTACCTACTTCGTGGGGTCTTTGTAGGTATTAATATCAAAAGAGTAAATGTATGTAAAGAATAGGAAAGCTCAGAAAATGCTAGTAGTTATCTTATGTATTATAAAACAGGCACCCTGCTAGGCACGAGCAATTCTCAAAAGAAAAAAAACAAATGGCTAAAAATAGTAAAACATGCTTAGTATCAACGATATGCACAGGCTTGTGGGGAAATAGCATTCTTATACTTTATCAGTGCAAACTGGGGACAAAGATTATGGAACAGATGGATAGAATCAACTCTAAATGCACAAACCATTTGATGCCAGAATTCCACCCCTAGGAATTTACCTGAGGGCACTCACAAAAGTATTGTTATATTCTCTTGCTGAATTGATCCTTTTATTATTATGTAATGTCCTTCTTTGTCTCTTTTTACAGCTTTTGACTTAAAGTCTGTTTTGTTTGATGTAAGTATGGCTACTCCTGCTCAGTTTGGGTTTCCATTTACATGGAGTATCTTTTCCATCCCTTCACTTTCAGTCCATGTGTGTCTTTACAGGTGAGGTGAGTTTCTTGTAAGCTTTGTTTTACATAGTTGAGCCTTTTTTTAATCCATTCAGCCAGCCTGCATCTTTTAAATGAAGAATTTAATCCATTTATGTTCAAGGTTATCATTAATAGGTGGGGACTTACTCTTGTCATTTATTGATTATTTTCTGATTATTTTGTATATCCTTTGTTCCTTGCTTCCTCTCTTATTGTTTATTTTTGGGGTCGGGTGGTTTTCTGCAGTGATAAGTTTTGATTCTTTTCTCTTTTCCCTTTATGTGTTGGCTCAACCAGTGAGTTTTATAGTTTCACATGCATTCATGATGTTCATGAGGGTGGTTATCATCTTTTCACTTCCAGATATAAGACTCTCTTGAGAATTTCTTGTAAGGCCAGTGTAGTGGTGATGAATTCCATTAGTTTTTGCTTGTCTATGAAAGATTTTATTTCTCCTTCATTTCTGAATGATAATTTTGCTGGGTATAATATTCTTGACTAACAGGATTTTTTTCTAATACTTTGAATATATCATTCCATTTTCTCTTGGCCTATAAAGTTTCTGCTAAGAAATCTTCTGTTAGTCAAATGGGGATTTCCTTATATATGACTTGATGCTTTTACCTTGCTGCTTTTGAATTCTTTCTTTGTCTTTGACTTTCGACAATTTGACTATAATGTGCTTCAGAGAGGATCTGTTCGGGTTGAATCTATTTGAGGTTCTTTGCTCTTCCTGGATCTAGATGTCCATCTCTCTCCCAAGACTTGGGAAGTTTTCAGCTATTATTTCATTAAATATGTTTTCAACACCTTTTCCCTTCTCTTCTCTTTCTGGAACACCCATGATGTGAATATTTTGATGGTGTCCCACAAATCCCTTAGGCTTTCTTCATTCTTTCTTTTTTTTTTTTTTCCTATGTTATTTCAAAAGACCTGTCTTCAAGTTCAGAAATTCTTCTGCTTGGTCTAGTTCTACTGCTGAAGCTCTTGACTGTATTTTTTATTTCATTCATTCCATTCTCCACCTCTAAGGTTTCTGTTTGGTTCTTTTTTATGATATCTCTTTATTTAACTTCTCATTCAAATCATGAATTGTTTTCCTGATTTTGTTAAATTTCTATATGTATTCTCTTGTACCTCACTGAGTTTCCTTAAGATTATTATACTGAATTCTTTTTTATGGCATTTTGTATATTTCCTTATGATTGAGGTCTTTTACTAAAGAACTACTGTGTTCCTTTGGAGGTGTCATGTTTTCTTGCTTTTCATGTATGATGTGTTCCTATGTTGATTTCTATGCACCTAGAGGAACAGTCAACTCTTCCAATTTTATGGAGGTTATGTAGGGAAAGACTTATTCATATTGGTGGGTCTTGGGGCATCAGTTCCATGAGGTATGTTGGCTTCAGTTTTAGGTGGACATAGTAATGTGTCTTCATATAGTTTCATCGGCTGTAATCCATATGAGTGACATTTGCAAGTGTCTCCGTGGCCTAGACTGAGAGAGTTTGAGGCAGTGGTGGTGTGGCTTTGCCAGGATTGGGCACACCAGGCTGTTTCTCAGGTCAGGGGTGCATGCATGCACACAGTGGGTCAGCCAACTTGGGGGTCTGGCTTGCTGGGGTTGGGGCCATGGGGCTGTTACTCTAGCCAGGGGCACAGGTTCATTGCCCGGCCAACCTGGAAGCTTGTCTGCCAGGGGTGGCCCGTGGGGATATTTTTCAGGCCCAGGACACAGGGCACAGGTGCATGGCTGCTCAGCTGGCCTAAGGGTGTATCTGCTGAAGGCAGCCAAAGGGGCTATTTCTCTGGCCCAGGACACAGCAGCATAGCTTCATGGCTGGCCTGGGGACATGCCTGCTGAGAGTGGCCCACAGGGGTGTTTCTCAGATCCAGGATGTGGGCACAAGGCTGATTAGCTGGTCTAGGGGCATGCCTTCCAGGGGCAGCCCACACGGTTGTTTCTCAGGTCCAAGACTTGGGTGCATGGCTGCTCAGCTGACCTATGGGTTTGCTGCCGGAGTGGCCCATGATTGTGGACACAGGAACTTTTGGCAGCCAGGGGCATGTTTGTGGGAGGGCAGGTGCCACAGGGCTGTTTCTCAGGCCCTGGGCACAGGCACATAACCACTCCACCAGCCTAGGGGTATGTCAGCTGTTCGGTGGCTCAGGGACCTCTTCTGCTCAGGAAAGGGCTCACAGCAGTTTGGCTGGCTCAAGGGCATGTTTGCCCCAGGCAGGACTGCCAGATTATTCCTCCAGCTGAAAGCATGGGCAGTGGGGGTTGGTTTCCCTGCTGTGTAGAACCAGAGTCATAGCTGATCCTGAGCCCAGGCTCCATGCAGCTGGTGTTGTGATGTTTAGCCACCTGTTTGGGCTGGTGGAATGAAGACAGAGCCCCAGTGCTGGAGAGCTGCAGTGGCCACTGGACCTCAGAGGAGGGCACACTCCAGAGGTGGCTCTGGTCTCAAGACTGTGCCATGCTGCAGTAGCTTGGCTCACAGGAGATGGGTGAGAGGTGGGCAGTGCACAGCTTGTGCTCCTAATTCAGAGCAATGCAACTGCATGAATTCCCAGCAGCTCTCCAAATGGGGTTGAGTGCTTGTAAAGACTGTGGTATTCTCCTGTAGTAAGGACTGTAGGTGTTTGAGGTGGCAGTGGGGGCTAGTGGGGTCCTTCTGCTTACCTTCTCCCCACAAGGGGAAGTCCCTCCTGTCTCTGGGCTGATCCCATGCAGACAAAGAAATGGGGCTGCAGAGGCGGGGTGCCTCCATGGTGCCCTCCCAGGCTCCCAGTCACCACAGTGCCTCTCCACCCCAGTGCTCTTCCCTCAACACTCCAGTCAAATCTTGGCTGTTTATCCATTGCCTTGCTCATTTCTCGTGGAGGGAACAAGCACCAGGCATCTCTAGTCAGCCACCTTGCTGATGTCCAGTGCGAAGGGCAGAAACCACACCGAAGGAGACTCCACATCAAATGCACACTTTAGTCACAGAAAAAGCTAAACGCTGCTAAATTGCTTACAACTCTACATTTTATTTTATGAAACAACACTGTGCTCTTTGGTCTTCCCCATTTTGATAAGTAGCAACTTCATTCCTCCCATTGCTCGGGCCAAAAGTTTGCAGCCATTCCCAACATGGATCTCTCGACTTCCCACATCCAATTCACCAGCAAATCCCTCTAACTATATCCAGAATCCAGCTTCTCACCACTTCCATCACTACCATGCTATCTAAGCATCCCCCACCCCAACACCAACCAAACATGTCACCTGACTGCTAACATAATTTATCTGTAAAGAGAAATCTTTTTTCAACAAGCCATTTGCCTGGATCTTACATCCAACTCCAGATACAATATCTTACCCTGACTCCAGAAACATTTTGCAACATGTTCCAGAGGTTATGTAATCTAACATAATCTAATGACTAGGCATGATCCATGCCTGGTGGTACTATCATGATGACCAGTCTGGGAGCATCATTTGTTCCCTGCATCACAAGGCCTAGGATGACTAAGGTCTACCATGGCATGTAACACCTGGAACTACTAAGCTATTTGTGACAGTAAGGAGAGACACTGAGGTTTGTAAAGCAGAAAAAGTTGAGTATTCATGGTCCCCTATGATATCATACCATTGAATTAACCAATCTTTGAACTGCCAGACTTGTTGTAGCAGATAATAAAGCCCTTATTGCTTAAAACACTATTAGTTGGTTTTTCTGTTACAACCAAAAACATCCTTATCAATACACCAGCTATAACTAAAAAGGAGGGTGGCAACTTAAAATAAAAACAGATATAAGAGGTTAGTTGAAAATAAAATTGTAAAATGATTTCAGAAATGCATTAGATGAAGATGGTGATACCAAAAATCTGAGAAACAGTCATTAGCATTAAAGTTCCTGACTACAAAAAGAAAAGAAAAGAAAAAGCACATCAACTCTTTAAAAAAGAAAAATCTTTCGCTGATACTAACCCTATGAGAAATTTACCATGAGAAGATAAAGGACTCGGAATAACGTAATAGAGGCAATGTCTCTGTGACCAAGATTGTTAATGCTCACCAAATATCCCTGTGCTCCATATCCCCGTCCCTGTGCATCCTGGTGGGATCATGTCACCAATTCTTAGCAATGGCATGTGAGCTGAAGTCTTGTGTCACTTCTGATCCAGGAAGGATGCACCTTCTCCACCCCCTCTATAAATCCTGTCCACAGAGCTGGAAACAATGTTCTCCCAAGATGGCATCATTCCAAGATAAAAGCAACTTGGATCCCTGAGTCACCACTTGCTGGAGAGCCAAGGCGGGAGAACCACCCACCTACATCAGACTGTGATATCGAAGAGAAATAAATCTCTGTTAAGTCACTGAGATTTTCAGGATTATCTGTTCCACAGAAAAGCTCAGCTTAGCCTGACTACTACAGTCTCCATCAGTGACTTTATACTGTACTTAAGACTTTGGAATCAAGAATGTAATTTGGAAAAGACAGATGGTAGGGGTTTATTCTTCTAAGATGCACACATCCTTCATTTATATAACCGCCCTCAGTCTATCTCCAAACACATGCAGAAATAAACACTGCAGTTTGGTATCTTTTCTTGAGTCCACTAGGCAGCCTAGCTCCCTAAGAGATGCTCCTTTCTCAGGGAAGTCTGCTCACATCAATTATATTTCATCCTTTCAATGCAGCATTTAAGAAGCTGAAAATAGCGAAGGAAGACAGGATAGGTTTAAAACACAAACTTAAATGATAGTAAGAAAAGAGCATCACCAGAAGGTTTTATATAACACATACTGGAAGAGTCCTCTATTTTCAGCACTAAAAATCATATCATATCCATTGTATCATTTCAAATGCTCTGGTAAGAATTCAATAATCCATTGCTATAAAAAGTATGCCAAACCAAAAATATTTGAGATCTCCAAATGAGCACTCTCTTGACTAGAAAAATCCTAGGCACCTACATTATCTCAACTATATAAAAGTAAACTGTGAAAGAGTAAAACATTGAAGAGGAAAAAGGGTAAACACTTGGATTTTATCATTTCAGACGCCAATCTGTACGTTTTTCCTACTTCAGTCCACTTGGGTATAAGGCATGGACTGATCTGAACTCACCTGAGCTGCTCCAGCCCCAACCTGGAGATGTTTGGCACTGAGCCAGCCTTCCTGTGAGGCTGCTTAGGGAGGGAGCTCCCTTCACGGACACTCCTAACCAGGATGCTATATCCCAAAATAATATCTAACTTCCTATGTGGACCCTAAATCTCTCCCCCAACCCTAAGTTCTTAGCATTAACTTTCTGCTTTTGAGTTAATAGGAATTTTTCATTGGACCCTATTTCAAGCTATTGTTACTAAGATTTATTCTTACTAGTCCTGCCCACCTCCCCCTGAAAAACCAACCCCTCTAAAGTTGGGGACCATGACCAAGTATGTTTAATAATACCTGAGTATTTATCATATATTACTTATCCATAATAAATATATAATAATAAACACATGGCATTTTGTCATTTAAGGAACCAAAGAAAAATGATCTGTAAAAGTAAATAAACCTGAGGCTTTCATATACGCCAATAGCAGTCATACCGAGAACCAAATCAAAGACTCAATTCCCTTCACAATAGCAACAAAGAAAATAAAGTACCTAGGAATATATTTAATTAAGGAGGTAAAAGACCTCTACAGGGAGAACTATGAAACATTAAGGAAGGAAATAGCAGAGGAAGTAAACAGGTGGAAAACCATACCATGCTCATGGGTCGGCAGAATCAACATTGTTAAGATGTCTATACTACCCAAAGTGATCTACAGATTCAACGCAATCCCTATTAAAATACCAACATCATTCTTCACAGATGTAGAAAAATTAATTCTACACTTCATATGGAACCAGAGAAGACGCCGCATAGCAAAAACAATTCTAGGCAATAAAAACGAAATGCGAGGTATCAACTTACCAGACTTCAAACTTTATTATAAGGTTGTAGTAATCAAAACAGCTTGGTACTGGCACAAAAATAGAGCCATTGACCAGTGGAACAGAACTGAGAACCCAGATATAAAACCATCCTCATATAGCCACCTAATCTTTGACAAAGCAGACAAAAACGTACACTGGGGAAAAGAATCCTTATTCAATAAATGGTGCTGGGAAAAATGGATAGCCACATGTAGAAGACTGAACCAGGATCCACACCTTTCACCTCTCACAAAAATCAACTCACACTGGGTAACAGATTTAAACCTAGGGAGTGAAACTATTAGAATTCTAGAGGAAGATGTTGGAAATACTCTTCCAGATATTGGCCTAGGCAAAGAATTTATGAAGAAGACCTCAAAGGCAATCACAGCAACAACCAAAATAAATAAATGGGACCTGATCAAATTAAAATGCTTCTGCACAGCCAAAGAAACTGCCACAAGAGCAAACAGACAACCTACAGAATGGGAGAAAATTTTTGCATGCTACATATCCGATAAAGGGCTGATAACTAGAATCTACTTAGAACTCAGGAAAATCAACAAGAAAAAATCAAACAACCCTATCAAAAAGTGGGCAAAGGACATGAAAAGAAACTTAAAAGAAGACTGAATAATGGCCAAAAAACATATGAAAAAATGCTCAACATCTCTAACCATCAGGGAAATGCAAATCAAAACCACAATGAGATATCACTTCTCTCCAGTGAGACTGGCCTTTATCAAAAAGTCCCAAAACAATAAATGTTGGCATGGATGCGGAGAGATAGGAACACTCATACACTGCTGGTGGGACTGC